>JACJVH010000090.1:0-67697 GCA_028654395.1 Scutellaria barbata
GTGTACTTAGATTATAAGATTAAAGCTTATATTGTCGAATATTAGAATGAATGAATTTCCGATCAAAGACATTCATACTTGTAATACCTTGGTCATTTCATTTCGTAAAACTCGTAACTTAGAACTCTAAAAAGCTTAACTTGGTGAGCAAGTTTTCTATCAATATAAGTAGAAGTGTTTTGGATTACATTCGATAATACTTAAACGATAATGTGAGTACAATCACATCGTAAGAAGGTGAAATCAAAGCTACTAATGGAGTTATACTAACAGAATTGACCGAGTCTTTTGACTTGAAGAGAATACGTATACTTAGATTATAAGATTAAAACTTATATTATCGAACATTAGAATGAATGAATTCCCGATTAAAGCCATTCATACTTGTTATAGCTTGGTTATTTCAACTCGTAAAATACGTAACTTACAACTCTGACACGTTTTACTTGGTGAGCAAGTTTGCTATCAATATAACTCGAAGCGTTCTAGATTACATTCGCTAATACACAGACGATAATGTGAGTATAATCAAACCTCAAGAATGTGAAATCGATGCTACTAATGGAGTTATACTATATTGTCGAATATTACAATGAATGAATTCTCGATCAAAGTCATTCATACTTGGAATAGCTTGGTCATTTCAATTCGTTAAACACATAACTTAGAACTCTAACAAGCTTAACTTGGTGAGCAAGTTTTCTATCAATATAAGTCGAAGTGTTTTGGATTACATTTGATAATACTTAAACGATAATGCGAGTACAATCACATCGTAAGAAGATGAAATCAAGGCTACTAATGGAGATATACTACAATAATTGATCGAGTCCGTTGACTTGAAGAGAATACGTGTACTTAGATTATCAGATTAAAGCTTATATTGTCGAATATTAGAATGAATGAATTTCCGATCAAAGACATTCATACTTGGAATACCTTGGTCATTTCAATTCGTAAAACTCGTAACTTAGAACTCTAACAAGCTTTACTTGGTGAGCAAGTTTTCTATCAATATAAGTAGAAGTGTTTTGGATTACATTTGATAATACTTAAACGATAATGTGAGTACAATCACATCGTAAGAAGGTGAAATCAAGGCTACTAATGGAGTTATACTACAAGAATTGATCGAGTCCTTTGACTTAAAGAGAATACGTGTACTTAGATTATAGTATTAAAGCTTATATTGTCGAATATTTCAATGAATAAATTCCCGATCAAAGCCATTCATACTTAGATTAGCTTGGTCATTTCAACTCGTAAAATACGTAACTTACAACTCTAACACGTTTTACTTGGTGAGCATGTTTTTTATCAATATAACTCGAAGTGTTTTGGATTACATTCGATAATACATAGACGATAATGTGAGTACAATCAAACCTTAAGAATGTGAAATCGATGCTACTAATGGAGTTATACTACAAGAATTGATCGAGTCTTTTGACTTAAAGAGAATACGTGTACTTAGATTATAAGATTAAAGCTTATATTGTCGAAAATTACAATGAATGAATTCTCGATCAAAGTCATTCATACTTGGAATAGCTTGGTCATTTCAATTCGTTAAACACATAACTTAGAACTCTAACAAGCTTAACTTGGTGAGCAAGTTTTCTATCAATATAAGTCGAAGTGTTTTGGATTACATTTGATAATACTTAAACGATAATGCGAGTACAATCACATCGTAAGAAGATGAAATCAAGGCTACTAATGGAGTTATACTACAAGAATTGACCGAGTCCGTTGACTTGAAGAGAATACGTGTACTTAGATTATAAGATTAAAGCTTATATTGTCGAATATTAGAATGAATGAATTTCCGATCAAAGACATTCATACTTGTAATACCTTGGTCATTTCATTTCGTAAAACTCGTAACTTAGAACTCTAACAAGCTTAACTTGGTGAGCAAGTTTTCTATCAATATAAGTAGAAGTGTTTTGGATTACATTCGATAATACTTAAACGATAATGTGAGTACAATCACATCGTAAGAAGGTGAAATCAAAGCTACTAATGGAGTTATACTAACAGAATTGACCGAGTCTTTTGACTTGAAGAGAATACGTGTACTTAGATTATAAGATTAAAACTTATATTATCGAACATTAGAATGAATGAATTCCCGATTAAAGCCATTCATACTTGTTATAGCTTGGTTATTTCAACTCGTAAAATACGTAACTTACAACTCTGACACGTTTTACTTGGTGAGCAAGTTTGCTATCAATATAACTCGAAGCGTTCTAGATTACATTCGCTAATACACAGACGATAATGTGAGTATAATCAAACCTCAAGAATGTGAAATCGATGCTACTAATGGAGTTATACTATATTGTCGAATATTACAATGAATGAATTCTCGATCAAAGTCATTCATACTTGGAATAGCTTGGTCATTTCAATTCGTTAAACACATAACTTAGAACTCTAACAAGCTTAACTTGGTGAGCAAGTTTTCTATCAATATAAGTCGAAGTGTTTTGGATTACATTTGATAATACTTAAACGATAATGCGAGTACAATCACATCGTAAGAAGATGAAATCAAGGCTACTAATGGAGATATACTACAATAATTGATCGAGTCCGTTGACTTGAAGAGAATACGTGTACTTAGATTATCAGATTAAAGCTTATATTGTCGAATATTAGAATGAATGAATTTCCGATCAAAGACATTCATACTTGGAATACCTTGGTCATTTCAATTCGTAAAACTCGTAACTTAGAACTCTAACAAGCTTTACTTGGTGAGCAAGTTTTCTATCAATATAAGTAGAAGTGTTTTGGATTACATTTGATAATACTTAAACGATAATGTGAGTACAATCACATCGTAAGAAGGTGAAATCAAGGCTACTAATGGAGTTATACTACAAGAATTGATCGAGTCCTTTGACTTAAAGAGAATACGTGTACTTAGATTATAGTATTAAAGCTTATATTGTCGAATATTTCAATGAATAAATTCCCGATCAAAGCCATTCATACTTAGATTAGCTTGGTCATTTCAACTCGTAAAATACGTAACTTACAACTCTAACACGTTTTACTTGGTGAGCATGTTTTTTATCAATATAACTCGAAGTGTTTTGGATTACATTCGATAATACATAGACGATAATGTGAGTACAATCAAACCTTAAGAATGTGAAATCGATGCTACTAATGGAGTTATACTACAAGAATTGATCGAGTCTTTTGACTTAAAGAGAATACGTGTACTTAGATTATAAGATTAAAGCTTATATTGTCGAAAATTACAATGAATGAATTCTCGATCAAAGTCATTCATACTTGGAATAGCTTGGTCATTTCAATTCGTTAAACACATAACTTAGAACTCTAACAAGCTTAACTTGGTGAGCAAGTTTTCTATCAATATAAGTCGAAGTGTTTTGGATTACATTTGATAATACTTAAACGATAATGCGAGTACAATCACATCGTAAGAAGATGAAATCAAGGCTACTAATGGAGTTATACTACAAGAATTGACCGAGTCCGTTGACTTGAAGAGAATACGTGTACTTAGATTATAAGATTAAAGCTTATATTGTCGAATATTAGAATGAATGAATTTCCGATCAAAGACATTCATACTTGTAATACCTTGGTCATTTCATTTCGTAAAACTCGTAACTTAGAACTCTAACAAGCTTAACTTGGTGAGCAAGTTTTCTATCAATATAAGTAGAAGTGTTTTGGATTACATTCGATAATACTTAAACGATAATGTGAGTACAATCACATCGTAAGAAGGTGAAATCAAAGCTACTAATGGAGTTATACTAACAGAATTGACCGAGTCTTTTGACTTGAAGAGAATACGTGTACTTAGATTATAAGATTAAAACTTATATTATCGAACATTAGAATGAATGAATTCCCGATTAAAGCCATTCATACTTGTTATAGCTTGGTTATTTCAACTCGTAAAATACGTAACTTACAACTCTGACACGTTTTACTTGGTGAGCAAGTTTGCTATCAATATAACTCGAAGCGTTCTAGATTACATTCGCTAATACACAGACGATAATGTGAGTATAATCAAACCTCAAGAATGTGAAATCGATGCTACTAATGGAGTTATACTATATTGTCGAATATTACAATGAATGAATTCTCGATCAAAGTCATTCATACTTGGAATAGCTTGGTCATTTCAATTCGTTAAACACATAACTTAGAACTCTAACAAGCTTAACTTGGTGAGCAAGTTTTCTATCAATATAAGTCGAAGTGTTTTGGATTACATTTGATAATACTTAAACGATAATGCGAGTACAATCACATCGTAAGAAGATGAAATCAAGGCTACTAATGGAGATATACTACAATAATTGATCGAGTCCGTTGACTTGAAGAGAATACGTGTACTTAGATTATCAGATTAAAGCTTATATTGTCGAATATTAGAATGAATGAATTTCCGATCAAAGACATTCATACTTGGAATACCTTGGTCATTTCAATTCGTAAAACTCGTAACTTAGAACTCTAACAAGCTTTACTTGGTGAGCAAGTTTTCTATCAATATAAGTAGAAGTGTTTTGGATTACATTTGATAATACTTAAACGATAATGTGAGTACAATCACATCGTAAGAAGGTGAAATCAAGGCTACTAATGGAGTTATACTACAAGAATTGATCGAGTCCTTTGACTTAAAGAGAATACGTGTACTTAGATTATAGTATTAAAGCTTATATTGTCGAATATTTCAATGAATAAATTCCCGATCAAAGCCATTCATACTTAGATTAGCTTGGTCATTTCAACTCGTAAAATACGTAACTTACAACTCTAACACGTTTTACTTGGTGAGCATGTTTTTTATCAATATAACTCGAAGTGTTTTGGATTACATTCGATAATACATAGACGATAATGTGAGTACAATCAAACCTTAAGAATGTGAAATCGATGCTACTAATGGAGTTATACTACAAGAATTGATCGAGTCTTTTGACTTAAAGAGAATACGTGTACTTAGATTATAAGATTAAAGCTTATATTGTCGAAAATTACAATGAATGAATTCTCGATCAAAGTCATTCATACTTGGAATAGCTTGGTCATTTCAATTCGTTAAACACATAACTTAGAACTCTAACAAGCTTAACTTGGTGAGCAAGTTTTCTATCAATATAAGTCGAAGTGTTTTGGATTACATTTGATAATACTTAAACGATAATGCGAGTACAATCACATCGTAAGAAGATGAAATCAAGGCTACTAATGGAGTTATACTACAAGAATTGACCGAGTCCGTTGACTTGAAGAGAATACGTGTACTTAGATTATAAGATTAAAGCTTATATTGTCGAATATTAGAATGAATGAATTTCCGATCAAAGACATTCATACTTGTAATACCTTGGTCATTTCATTTCGTAAAACTCGTAACTTAGAACTCTAACAAGCTTAACTTGGTGAGCAAGTTTTCTATCAATATAAGTAGAAGTGTTTTGGATTACATTCGATAATACTTAAACGATAATGTGAGTACAATCACATCGTAAGAAGGTGAAATCAAAGCTACTAATGGAGTTATACTAACAGAATTGACCGAGTCTTTTGACTTGAAGAGAATACGTGTACTTAGATTATAAGATTAAAACTTATATTATCGAACATTAGAATGAATGAATTCCCGATTAAAGCCATTCATACTTGTTATAGCTTGGTTATTTCAACTCGTAAAATACGTAACTTACAACTCTGACACGTTTTACTTGGTGAGCAAGTTTGCTATCAATATAACTCGAAGCGTTCTAGATTACATTCGCTAATACACAGACGATAATGTGAGTATAATCAAACCTCAAGAATGTGAAATCGATGCTACTAATGGAGTTATACTATATTGTCGAATATTACAATGAATGAATTCTCGATCAAAGTCATTCATACTTGGAATAGCTTGGTCATTTCAATTCGTTAAACACATAACTTAGAACTCTAACAAGCTTAACTTGGTGAGCAAGTTTTCTATCAATATAAGTCGAAGTGTTTTGGATTACATTTGATAATACTTAAACGATAATGCGAGTACAATCACATCGTAAGAAGATGAAATCAAGGCTACTAATGGAGATATACTACAATAATTGATCGAGTCCGTTGACTTGAAGAGAATACGTGTACTTAGATTATCAGATTAAAGCTTATATTGTCGAATATTAGAATGAATGAATTTCCGATCAAAGACATTCATACTTGGAATACCTTGGTCATTTCAATTCGTAAAACTCGTAACTTAGAACTCTAACAAGCTTTACTTGGTGAGCAAGTTTTCTATCAATATAAGTAGAAGTGTTTTGGATTACATTTGATAATACTTAAACGATAATGTGAGTACAATCACATCGTAAGAAGGTGAAATCAAGGCTACTAATGGAGTTATACTACAAGAATTGATCGAGTCCTTTGACTTAAAGAGAATACGTGTACTTAGATTATAGTATTAAAGCTTATATTGTCGAATATTTCAATGAATAAATTCCCGATCAAAGCCATTCATACTTAGATTAGCTTGGTCATTTCAACTCGTAAAATACGTAACTTACAACTCTAACACGTTTTACTTGGTGAGCATGTTTTTTATCAATATAACTCGAAGTGTTTTGGATTACATTCGATAATACATAGACGATAATGTGAGTACAATCAAACCTTAAGAATGTGAAATCGATGCTACTAATGGAGTTATACTACAAGAATTGATCGAGTCTTTTGACTTAAAGAGAATACGTGTACTTAGATTATAAGATTAAAGCTTATATTGTCGAAAATTACAATGAATGAATTCTCGATCAAAGTCATTCATACTTGGAATAGCTTGGTCATTTCAATTCGTTAAACACATAACTTAGAACTCTAACAAGCTTAACTTGGTGAGCAAGTTTTCTATCAATATAAGTCGAAGTGTTTTGGATTACATTTGATAATACTTAAACGATAATGCGAGTACAATCACATCGTAAGAAGATGAAATCAAGGCTACTAATGGAGTTATACTACAAGAATTGACCGAGTCCGTTGACTTGAAGAGAATACGTGTACTTAGATTATAAGATTAAAGCTTATATTGTCGAATATTAGAATGAATGAATTTCCGATCAAAGACATTCATACTTGTAATACCTTGGTCATTTCATGTCGTAAAACTCGTAACTTAGAACTCTAACAAGCTTAACTTGGTGAGCAAGTTTTCTATCAATATAAGTAGAAGTGTTTTGGATTACATTCGATAATACTTAAACGATAATGTGAGTACAATCACATCGTAAGAAGGTGAAATCAAAGCTACTAATGGAGTTATACTAACAGAATTGACCGAGTCTTTTGACTTGAAGAGAATACGTGTACTTAGATTATAAGATTAAAACTTATATTATCGAACATTAGAATGAATAAATTCCCGATTAAAGCCATTCATACTTGTTATAGCTTGGTTATTTCAACTCGTAAAATACGTAACTTACAACTCTGACACGTTTTACTTGGTGAGCAAGTTTGCTATCAATATAACTCGAAGCGTTCTAGATTACATTCGCTAATACACAGACGATAATGTGAGTATAATCAAACCTCAAGAATGTGAAATCGATGCTACTAATGGAGTTATACTATATTGTCGAATATTACAATGAATGAATTCTCGATCAAAGTCATTCATACTTGGAATAGCTTGGTCATTTCAATTCGTTAAACACATAACTTAGAACTCTAACAAGCTTAACTTGGTGAGCAAGTTTTCTATCAATATAAGTCGAAGTGTTTTGGATTACATTTGATAATACTTAAACGATAATGCGAGTACAATCACATCGTAAGAAGATGAAATCAAGGCTACTAATGGAGATATACTACAATAATTGATCGAGTCCGTTGACTTGAAGAGAATACGTGTACTTAGATTATCAGATTAAAGCTTATATTGTCGAATATTAGAATGAATGAATTTCCGATCAAAGACATTCATACTTGGAATACCTTGGTCATTTCAATTCGTAAAACTCGTAACTTAGAACTCTAACAAGCTTTACTTGGTGAGCAAGTTTTCTATCAATATAAGTAGAAGTGTTTTGGATTACATTTGATAATACTTAAACGATAATGTGAGTACAATCACATCGTAAGAAGGTGAAATCAAGGCTACTAATGGAGTTATACTACAAGAATTGATCGAGTCCTTTGACTTAAAGAGAATACGTGTACTTAGATTATAGTATTAAAGCTTATATTGTCGAATATTTCAATGAATAAATTCCCGATCAAAGCCATTCATACTTAGATTAGCTTGGTCATTTCAACTCGTAAAATACGTAACTTACAACTCTAACACGTTTTACTTGGTGAGCATGTTTTTTATCAATATAACTCGAAGTGTTTTGGATTACATTCGATAATACATAGACGATAATGTGAGTACAATCAAACCTTAAGAATGTGAAATCGATGCTACTAATGGAGTTATACTACAAGAATTGATCGAGTCTTTTGACTTAAAGAGAATACGTGTACTTAGATTATAAGATTAAAGCTTATATTGTCGAAAATTACAATGAATGAATTCTCGATCAAAGTCATTCATACTTGGAATAGCTTGGTCATTTCAATTCGTTAAACACATAACTTAGAACTCTAACAAGCTTAACTTGGTGAGCAAGTTTTCTATCAATATAAGTCGAAGTGTTTTGGATTACATTTGATAATACTTAAACGATAATGCGAGTACAATCACATCGTAAGAAGATGAAATCAAGGCTACTAATGGAGTTATACTACAAGAATTGACCGAGTCCGTTGACTTGAAGAGAATACGTGTACTTAGATTATAAGATTAAAGCTTATATTGTCGAATATTAGAATGAATGAATTTCCGATCAAAGACATTCATACTTGTAATACCTTGGTCATTTCATGTCGTAAAACTCGTAACTTAGAACTCTAACAAGCTTAACTTGGTGAGCAAGTTTTCTATCAATATAAGTAGAAGTGTTTTGGATTACATTCGATAATACTTAAACGATAATGTGAGTACAATCACATCGTAAGAAGGTGAAATCAAAGCTACTAATGGAGTTATACTAACAGAATTGACCGAGTCTTTTGACTTGAAGAGAATACGTGTACTTAGATTATAAGATTAAAACTTATATTATCGAACATTAGAATGAATAAATTCCCGATTAAAGCCATTCATACTTGTTATAGCTTGGTTATTTCAACTCGTAAAATACGTAACTTACAACTCTGACACGTTTTACTTGGTGAGCAAGTTTGCTATCAATATAACTCGAAGCGTTCTAGATTACATTCGCTAATACACAGACGATAATGTGAGTATAATCAAACCTCAAGAATGTGAAATCGATGCTACTAATGGAGTTATACTATATTGTCGAATATTACAATGAATGAATTCTCGATCAAAGTCATTCATACTTGGAATAGCTTGGTCATTTCAATTCGTTAAACACATAACTTAGAACTCTAACAAGCTTAACTTGGTGAGCAAGTTTTCTATCAATATAAGTCGAAGTGTTTTGGATTACATTTGATAATACTTAAACGATAATGCGAGTACAATCACATCGTAAGAAGATGAAATCAAGGCTACTAATGGAGATATACTACAATAATTGATCGAGTCCTTTGACTTAAAGAGAATACGTGTACTTAGATTATAGTATTAAAGCTTATATTGTCGAATATTTCAATGAATAAATTCCCGATCAAAGCCATTCATACTTAGATTAGCTTGGTCATTTCAACTCGTAAAATACGTAACTTACAACTCTAACACGTTTTACTTGGTGAGCATGTTTTTTATCAATATAACTCGAAGTGTTTTGGATTACATTCGATAATACATAGACGATAATGTGAGTACAATCAAACCTTAAGAATGTGAAATCGATGCTACTAATGGAGTTATACTACAAGAATTGATCGAGTCTTTTGACTTAAAGAGAATACGTGTACTTAGATTATAAGATTAAAGCTTATATTGTCGAAAATTACAATGAATGAATTCTCGATCAAAGTCATTCATACTTGGAATAGCTTGGTCATTTCAATTCGTTAAACACATAACTTAGAACTCTAACAAGCTTAACTTGGTGAACAAGTTTTCTATCAATATAAGTCGAAGTGTTTTGGATTACATTTGATAATACTTAAACGATAATGCGAGTACAATCACATCGTAAGAAGATGAAATCAAGGCTACTAATGGAGTTATACTACAAGAATTGACCGAGTCCGTTGACTTGAAGAGAATACGTGTACTTAGATTATAAGATTAAAGCTTATATTGTCGAATATTAGAATGAATGAATTTCCGATCAAAGACATTCATACTTGTAATACCTTGGTCATTTCATTTCGTAAAACTCGTAACTTAGAACTCTAACAAGCTTAACTTGGTGAGCAAGTTTTCTATCAATATAAGTAGAAGTGTTTTGGATTACATTCGATAATACTTAAACGATAATGTGAGTACAATCACATCGTAAGAAGGTGAAATCAAAGCTACTAATGGAGTTATACTAACAGAATTGACCGAGTCTTTTGACTTGAAGAGAATACGTGTACTTAGATTATAAGATTAAAACTTATATTATCGAACATTAGAATGAATGAATTCTCGATTAAAGCCATTCATACTTGTTATAGCTTGGTTATTTCAACTCGTAAAATACGTAACTTACAACTCTGACACGTTTTACTTGGTGAGCAAGTTTGCTATCAATATAACTCGAAGCGTTCTAGATTACATTCGCTAATACACAGACGATAATGTGAGTATAATCAAACCTCAAGAATGTGAAATCGATGCTACTAATGGAGTTATACTATATTGTCGAATATTACAATGAATGAATTCTCGATCAAAGTCATTCATACTTGGAATAGCTTGGTCATTTCAATTCGTTAAACACATAACTTAGAACTCTAACAAGCTTAACTTGGTGAGCAAGTTTTCTATCAATATAAGTCGAAGTGTTTTGGATTACATTTGATAATACTTAAACGATAATGCGAGTACAATCACATCGTAAGAAGATGAAATCAAGGCTACTAATGGAGATATACTACAATAATTGATCGAGTCCGTTGACTTGAAGAGAATACGTGTACTTAGATTATCAGATTAAAGCTTATATTGTCGAATATTAGAATGAATGAATTTCCGATCAAAGACATTCATACTTGGAATACCTTGGTCATTTCAATTCGTAAAACTCGTAACTTAGAACTCTAACAAGCTTTACTTGGTGAGCAAGTTTTCTATCAATATAAGTAGAAGTGTTTTGGATTACATTTGATAATACTTAAACGATAATGTGAGTACAATCACATCGTAAGAAGGTGAAATCAAGGCTACTAATGGAGTTATACTACAAGAATTGATCGAGTCCTTTGACTTAAAGAGAATACGTGTACTTAGATTATAATATAAAGCTTATATTGTCGAATATTTCAATGAATAAATTCCCGATCAAAGCCATTCATACTTAGATTAGCTTGGTCATTTCAACTCGTAAAATACGTAACTTACAACTCTAACACGTTTTACTTGGTGAGCATGTTTTTTATCAATATAACTCGAAGTGTTTTGGATTACATTCGATAATACATAGACGATAATGTGAGTACAATCAAACCTTAAGAATGTGAAATCGATGCTACTAATGGAGTTATACTACAAGAATTGATCGAGTCTTTTGACTTAAAGAGAATACGTGTACTTAGATTATAAGATTAAAGCTTATATTGTCGAAAATTACAATGAATGAATTCTCGATCAAAGTCATTCATACTTGGAATAGCTTGGTCATTTCAATTCGTTAAACACATAACTTAGAACTCTAACAAGCTTAACTTGGTGAGCAAGTTTTCTATCAATATAAGTCGAAGTGTTTTGGATTACATTTGATAATACTTAAACGATAATGCGAGTACAATCACATCGTAAGAAGATGAAATGAAGGCTACTAATGGAGTTATACTACAAGAATTGACCGAGTCCGTTGACTTGAAGAGAATACGTGTACTTAGATTATAAGATTAAAGCTTATATTGTCGAATATTAGAATGAATGAATTTCCGATCAAAGACATTCATACTTGTAATACCTTGGTCATTTCATGTCGTAAAACTCGTAACTTAGAACTCTAACAAGCTTAACTTGGTGAGCAAGTTTTCTATCAATATAAGTAGAAGTGTTTTGGATTACATTCGATAATACTTAAACGATAATGTGAGTACAATCACATCGTAAGAAGGTGAAATCAAAGCTACTAATGGAGTTATACTAACAGAATTGACCGAGTCTTTTGACTTGAAGAGAATACGTGTACTTAGATTATAAGATTAAAACTTATATTATCGAACATTAGAATGAATAAATTCCCGATTAAAGCCATTCATACTTGTTATAGCTTGGTTATTTCAACTCGTAAAATACGTAACTTACAACTCTGACACGTTTTACTTGGTGAGCAAGTTTGCTATCAATATAACTCGAAGTTTAGATTACATTCGCTAATACACAGACGATAATGTGAGTATAATCAAACCTCAAGAATGTGAAATCGATGCTACTAATGGAGTTATACTATATTGTCGAATATTACAATGAATGAATTCTCGATCAAAGTCATTCATACTTGGAATAGCTTGGTCATTTCAATTCGTTAAACACATAACTTAGAACTCTAACAAGCTTAACTTGGTGAGCAAGTTTTCTATCAATATAAGTAGAAGTGTTTTGGATTACATTTGATAATACTTAAACGATAATGTGAGTACAATCACATCGTAAGAAGGTGAAATCAAGGCTACTAATGGAGTTATACTACAAGAATTGATCGAGTCCTTTGACTTAAAGAGAATACGTGTACTTAGATTATAGTATTAAAGCTTATATTGTCGAATATTTCAATGAATAAATTCCCGATCAAAGCCATTCATACTTAGATTAGCTTGGTCATTTCAACTCGTAAAATACGTAACTTACAACTCTAACACGTTTTACTTGGTGAGCAAGTTTTTTATCAATATAACTCGAAGTGTTTTGGATTACATTCGATAATACATAGACGATAATGTGAGTACAATCAAACCTTAAGAATGTGAAATCGATGCTACTAATGGAGTTATACTACAAGAATTGATCGAGTCTTTGACTTAAAGAGAATACGTGTACTTAGATTATAAGATTAAAGCTTATATTGTCGAACATTAGAATGAATGAATTCTCGATCAAAGCCATTCATACTTGTTATAGCTTGGTTATTTCAACTCGTAAAATACGTAACTTACAACTCTACACGTTTTACTTGGTGAGCAAGTTTGCTATCAATATAACTCGAAGTGTTTTAGATTACATTCGCTAATACACAGACGATAATGTGAGTATAATCAAACCTCAAGAATGTGAAATCGATGCTACTAATGGAGTTATACTATATTGTCGAATATTACAATGAATGAATTCTCGATCAAAGTCATTCATACTTGGAATAGCTTGGTCATTTCAATTCGTTAAACATAACTTAGAACTCTAACAAGCTTAACTTGGTGAGCAAGTTTTCTATCAATATAAGTCGAAGTGTTTTGGATTACATTTGATAATACTTAAACGATAATGCGAGTACAATCACATCGTAAGAAGATGAAATCAAGGCTACTAATGGAGTTATACTACAAGAATTGACCGAGTCCTTGACTTGAAGAGAATACGTGTACTTAGATTATAAGATTAAAGCTTATATTGTCGAATATTAGAATGAATGAATTTCCGATCAAAGACATTCATACTTGTAATACCTTGGTCATTTCATTCGTAAAACTCGTAACTTAGAACTCTAACAAGCTTAACTTGGTGAGCAAGTTTTCTATCAATATAAGTAGAAGTGTTTTGGATTACATTCGATAATACTTAAACGATAATGTGAGTACAATCACATCGTAAGAAGGTGAAATCAAGCTACTAATGGAGTTATACAACAGAATTGACCGAGTCTTTTGACTTGAAGAGAATACGTGTACTTAGATTATAAGATTAAAACTTATATTATCGAACATTAGAATGAATGAATTCCGATCAAAGCCATTCATACTTGTTATAGCTTGGTTATTTCAACTCGTAAAATACGTAACTTACAACTCTACACGTTTTACTTGGTGAGCAAGTTTGCTATCAATATAACTCGAAGTTAGATTACATTCAATACACAGACGATAATGTGAGTATAATCAAACCTCAAGAATGTGAAATCGATGCTACTAATGGAGTTATACTATATTGTCGAATATTACAATGAATGAATTCTCGATCAAAGTCATTCATACTTGGAATAGCTTGGTCATTTCAATTCGTTAAAACACATAACTTAGAACTCTAACAAGCTTAACTTGGTGAGCAAGTTTTCTATCAATATAAGTCGAAGTGTTTTGGATTACATTTGATAATACTTAAACGATAATGCGAGTACAATCACATCGTAAGAAGATGAAATCAAGGCTACTAATGGAGTTATACTACAAGAATTGATCGAGTCCTTGACTTGAAGAGAATACGTGTACTTAGATTATAGATTAAAGCTTATATTGTCGAATATTAGAATGAATGAATTTCCGATCAAAGACATTCATACTTGGAATACCTTGGTCATTTCAATTCGTAAAACTCGTAACTTAGAACTCTAACAAGCTTACTTGGTGAGCAAGTTTTCTATCAATATAAGTAGAAGTGTTTTGGATTACATTTGATAATACTTAAACGATAATGTGAGTACAATCACATCGTAAGAAGGTGAAATCAAGGCTACTAATGGAGTTATACTACAAGAATTGACGAGTCCTTTGACTTAAAGAGAATACGTGTACTTAGATTATAGATTAAAGCTTATATTGTCGAATATTTCAATGAATGAATTCCCGATCAAAGCCATTCATACTTAGATTAGCTTGGTCATTTCAACTCGTAAAATACGTAACTTACAACTCTAACACGTTTTTTATCAATATAACTCGAAGTGTTTTGGATTACATTCGCTAATACACAGATAAGCTACTAATGGAGTTATACTACAAGAATTGACCGAGTCCTTTGATTAAAGAGAATACGTGTACTTAGATTATAAGATTAAAGCTTATATTGTCGAATATTACAATGAATGAATTCTCGATCAAAGTCATTCATACTTGAATAGCTTGGTCATTTCAATTCGTTAAACACATAACTTAGAACTCTAACAAGCTTAACTTGGTGAGCAAGTTTTCTATCAATATAAGTCGAAGTGTTTTGGATTACATTTGATAATACTTAAACAATAATGCGAGTACAATCACATCGTAAGAAGGTGAAATCAAGGCTACTAATGGAGTTATACTACAAGAATTGACCGAGTCCTTTGACTTGAAGAGAATACGTGTACTTAGATTATAAGATTAAAGCTTATATTGTCGAATATTAGAATGAATGAATTTCCGATCAAAGACATTCATACTTGGAATACCTTGGTCGTTTCAATTAGTAAAAAAAGTAACTTAGAACTCTAACAAGCTTAACTTGGTGAGCAAGTTTTCTATCAATATAAGTCGAAGTGTTTTGGATTACATTTGATAATACTTAAACGATAATGTGAGTACAATCACATCGTAAGAAGGTGAAATCAAGGCTACTAATGGAGTTATACTACAAGAATTGACCGAGTCCTTTGACTTGAAGAGAATACGTGTACTTAGATTATAAGATTAAAGCTTATATTGTCGAATATTAGAATGAATGAATTTCCGATCAAAGACATTCATACTTGGAATACCTTGGTCATTTCAATTAGTAAAAAAAGTAACTTAGAACTCTAACAAGCTTAACTTGGTGAGCAAGTTTTCTATCAATATAAGTCGAAGTGTTTTGGATTACATTTGATAATACTTAAACATAATGTGAGTACAATCACATCGTAAGAAGTGAAATCAAGGCTACTAATGGAGTTATACTACAAGAATTGACCGAGTCCTTTGACTTGAAGAGAATACGTGTACTTAGATTATAAGATTAAAGCTTATATTGTCGAATATTAGAATGAATGAATTTCCGATCAAAGACATTCATACTTGGAATACCTTGGTCATTTCAATTCGTAAAACTCGTAACTTAGAACTCTAACAAGCTTAACTTGGTGAGCAAGTTTTTATCAATATAACTCGAAGTGTTTTGGATTACATTCGATAATACTAACGATAATGTGAGTACAATCAAACCTAAGAATGAAATCGATGCTACTAATGGAGTTATACTACAAGAATTGACGAGTCCTTTGACTTAAAGAGAATACGTGTACTTAGATTATAAGATTAAAGCTTATATTGTCGAATATTACAATGAATGAATTCTCGATCAAAGTCATTCATACTTGGAATAGCTTGGTCATTTCAATTCGTAAAATAACTTAGAACTCTAACAAGCTTAACTTGGTGAGCAAGTTTTCTATCAATATAAGTCGAAGTGTTTTGGATTACATTTGATAATACTTAAACGATAATGTGAGTACAATCACATCGTAAGAAGAAATCAAGGCTACTAATGGAGTTATACTACAAGAATTGACCGAGTCCTTGACTTGAAAGAATACGTGTACTTAGATTATAAGATTAAAGCTTATATTGTCGAATATTAGAATGAATGAATTTCGATCAAAGACATTCATACTTGGAATACCTTGGTCATTTCAATTCGTAAAACTCGTAACTTAGAACTCTAACAAGCTTAACTTGGTGAGCAAGTTTTCTATCAATATAAGTCGAAGTGTTTTGGATTACATTTGATAATACTTAAACGATAATGTGAGTACAATCACATCGTAAGAAGGTGAAATCAAGGCTACTAATGGAGTTATACTACAAGAATTGACCGAGTCCTTTGACTTAAAGAGAATACGTGTACTTAGATTATAAGATTAAAGCTTATATTGTCGAATATTAGAATGAATGAATTTCCGATCAAAGACATTCATACTTGGAATACCTTGGTCATTTCAATTCGTAAAACTCGTAACTTAGAACTCTAACAAGCTTAACTTGGTGAGCAAGTTTTCTATCAATATAAGTCGAAGTGTTTTGGATTACATTTGATAATACTTAAACGATAATGCGAGTACAATCACATCGTAAGAAGATGAAATCAAGCTACTAATGGAGTTATACTACAAGAATTGACCGAGTCCTTGACTTGAAGAGAATACGTGTACTTAGATTATAAGATTAAAGCTTATATTGTCGAATATTAGAATGAATGAATTTCCGATCAAAGACATTCATACTGGAATACCTTGGTCATTTCAATTCGTAAAACTCGTAACTTAGAACTCTAACAAGCTTAACTTGGTGAGCAAGTTTTCTATCAATATAAGTAGAAGTGTTTTGGATTACATTCGATAATACTAACGATAATGTGAGTACAATCAAACATTAAGAATGTGAAATCGATGCTACTAATGGAGTTATACTACAAGAATTGACCGAGTCTTTGACTTAAAGAGAATACGTGTACTTAGATTATAAGATTAAAGCTTATATTGTCGAATATTACAATGAATGAATTCTCGATCAAAGTCATTCATACTTGGAATAGCTTGGTCATTTCAATTCGTAAAACATAACTTAGAACTCTAACAAGCTTAACTTGGTGAGCAAGTTTTCTATCAATATAAGTCGAAGTGTTTTGGATTACATTTGATAATACTTAAACGATAATGTGAGTACAATCACATCGTAAGAAGATGAAATCAAGGCTACTAATGGAGTTATACTACAAGAATTGACCGAGTCCTTTGACTTGAAGAGAATACGTGTACTTAGATTATAAGATTAAAGCTTATATTGTCGAATATTAGAATGAATGAATTTCCGATCAAAGACATTCATACTTGGAATACCTTGGTCATTTCAATTCGTAAAAAAAGTAACTTAGAACTCTAACAAGCTTAACTTGGTGAGCAAGTTTTCTATCAATATAAGTCGAAGTGTTTTGGATTACATTTGATAATACTTAAACGATAATGTGAGTACAATCACATCGTAAGAAGGTGAAATCAAGGCTACTAATGGAGTTATACTACAAGAATTGACGAGTCCTTTGACTTAAAGAGAATACGTGTACTTAGATTATAAGATTAAAGCTTATATTGTCGAATATTTCAATGAATGAATTCTCCGATCAAAGCCATTCATACTTAGATTAGCTTGGTCATTTCAACTCGTAAAATACGTAACTTACAACTCTAACACTTACTTGGTGAGCAAGTTTTTATCAATATAACTCGAAGTGTTTTGGATTACATTCGATAATACATAACGATAATGTGAGTACAATCAAACCTTAAGAATGTGAAATCGGCTACTAATGGAGTTATACTACAAGAATTGACGAGTCCTTTGACTTAAAGAGAATACGTGTACTTAGATTATAAGATTAAAGCTTATATTGTCGAATATTACAATGAATGAATTCCGATCAAAGTCATTCATACTTGGAATAGCTTGGTCATTTCAATTCGTAAAAAAAACTAACTTAGAACTCTAACAAGCTTAACTTGGTGAGCAAGTTTTCTATCAATATAAGTCGAAGTGTTTTGGATTACATTTGATAATACTTAAACAATAATGCGAGTACAATCACATCGTAAGAAGGTGAAATCAAGGCTACTAATGGAGTTATACTACAAGAATTGACCGAGTCCTTTGACTTAAAGAGAATACGTGTACTTAGATTATAAGATTAAAGCTTATATTGTCGAATATTAGAATGAATGAATTCCGATCAAAGTCATTCATACTTGGAATAGCTTGGTCATTTCAATTCGTAAAACAAACTTAGAACTCTAACAAGCTTAACTTGGTGAGCAAGTTTTCTATCAATATAAGTCGAAGTGTTTTGGATTACATTTGATAATACTTAAACGATAATGTGAGTACAATCACATCGTAAGAAGGTGAAATCAAGGCTACTAATGGAGTTATACTACAAGAATTGACCGAGTCCTTTGACTTGAAGAGAATACGTGTACTTAGATTATAAGATTAAAGCTTATATTGTCGAATATTAGAATGAATGAATTTCCGATCAAAGACATTCATACTTGGAATACCTTGGTCATTTCAATTCGTAAAAAAAGTAACTTAGAACTCTAACAAGCTTAACTTGGTGAGCAAGTTTTCTATCAATATAAGTCGAAGTGTTTTGGATTACATTTGATAATACTTAAACGATAATGTGAGTACAATCACATCGTAAGAAGGAAATCAAGGCTACTAATGGAGTTATACTACAAGAATTGACCGAGTCCTTTGACTTGAAGAGAATACGTGTACTTAGATTATAAGATTAAAGCTTATATTGTCGAATATTAGAATGAATGAATTTCCGATCAAAGACATTCATACTTGGAATACTTGGTCATTTCAATTCGTAAAACTCGTAACTTAGAACTCTAACAAGCTTAACTTGGTGAGCAAGTTTTTATCAATATAACTCGAAGTGTTTTGGATTACATTCGATAATACATAACGATAATGTGAGTACAATCAAACCTAAGAATGTGAAATCGATGCTACTAATGGAGTTATACTACAAGAATTGACCGAGTCCTTTGACTTAAAGAGAATACGTGTACTTAGATTATAAGATTAAAGCTTATATTGTCGAATATTACAATGAATGAATTCCGATCAAAGTCATTCATACTTGGAATAGCTTGGTCATTTCAATTCGTAAAACATAACTTAGAACTCTAACAAGCTTAACTTGGTGAGCAAGTTTTCTATCAATATAAGTCGAAGTGTTTTGGATTACATTTGATAATACTTAAACGATAATGTGAGTACAATCACATCGTAAGAAGGAAATCAAGGCTACTAATGGAGTTATACTACAAGAATTGACCGAGTCCTTTGACTTGAAGAGAATACGTGTACTTAGATTATAAGATTAAAGCTTATATTGTCGAATATTAGAATGAATGAATTTCCGATCAAAGACATTCATACTTGGAATACCTTGGTCATTTCAATTCGTAAAACTCGTAACTTAGAACTCTAACAAGCTTAACTTGGTGAGCAAGTTTTCTATCAATATAAGTCGAAGTGTTTTGGATTACATTTGATAATACTTAAACGATAATGTGAGTACAATCACATCGTAAGAAGGTGAAATCAAGGCTACTAATGGAGTTATACTACAAGAATTGACCGAGTCCTTGACTTGAAGAGAATACGTGTACTTAGATTATAAGATTAAAGCTTATATTGTCGAATATTAGAATGAATGAATTTCCGATCAAAGACATTCATACTTGGAATACCTTGGTCATTTCAATTCGTAAAACTCGTAACTTAGAACTCTAACAAGCTTAACTTGGTGAGCAAGTTTTCTATCAATATAAGTCGAAGTGTTTTGGATTACATTTGATAATACTTAAACGATAATGCGAGTACAATCACATCGTAAGAAGATGAAATCAAGCTACTAATGGAGTTATACTACAAGAATTGACGAGTCCTTGACTTGAAGAGAATACGTGTACTTAGATTATAAGATTAAAGCTTATATTGTCGAATATTAGAATGAATGAATTTCCGATCAAAGACATTCATACTGGAATACCTTGGTCATTTCAATTCGTAAAACTCGTAACTTAGAACTCTAACAAGCTTAACTTGGTGAGCAAGTTTTCTATCAATATAAGTAGAAGTGTTTTGGATTACATTCGATAATACTTAACGATAATGTGAGTACAATCAAACATTAAGAATGTGAAATCATGCTACTAATGGAGTTATACTACAAGAATTGACCGAGTCCTTTGACTTAAAGAGAATACGTGTACTTAGATTATAAGATTAAAGCTTATATTGTCGAATATTACAATGAATGAATTCTCGATCAAAGTCATTCATACTTGGAATAGCTTGGTCATTTCAATTCGTAAAACATAACTTAGAACTCTAACAAGCTTAACTTGGTGAGCAAGTTTTCTATCAATATAAGTCGAAGTGTTTTGGATTACATTTGATAATACTTAAACGATAATGTGAGTACAATCACATCGTAAGAAGTGAAATCAAGGCTACTAATGGAGTTATACTACAAGAATTGACCGAGTCCTTGACTTGAAGAGAATACGTGTACTTAGATTATAAGATTAAAGCTTATATTGTCGAATATTAGAATGAATGAATTTCCGATCAAAGACATTCATACTTGGAATACCTTGGTCATTTCAATTCGTAAAAAAAGTAACTTAGAACTCTAACAAGCTTAACTTGGTGAGCAAGTTTTCTATCAATATAAGTCGAAGTGTTTTGGATTACATTTGATAATACTTAAACGATAATGTGAGTACAATCACATCGTAAGAAGGTGAAATCAAGGCTACTAATGGAGTTATACTACAAGAATTGACCGAGTCCTTTGACTTAAAGAGAATACGTGTACTTAGATTATAAGATTAAAGCTTATATTGTCGAATATTTCAATGAATGAAATTCCGATCAAAGCCATTCATACTTAGATTATAGCTTGGTCATTTCAACTCGTAAAATACGTAACTTACAACTCTAACACTTTTACTTGGTGAGCAAGTTTTTTCAATATAACTCGAAGTGTTTTGGATTACATTCGATAATACATAGACGATAATGTGAGTACAATCAAACCTTAAGAATGTGAAATCGATGCTACTAATGGAGTTATACTACAAGAATTGACCGAGTCCTTTGACTTAAAGAGAATACGTGTACTTAGATTATAAGATTAAAGCTTATATTGTCGAATATTACAATGAATGAATTCTCGATCAAAGTCATTCATACTTGGAATAGCTTGGTCATTTCAATTCGTAAACACAAAACTTAGAACTCTAACAAGCTTAACTTGGTGAGCAAGTTTTCTATCAATATAAGTCGAAGTGTTTTGGATTACATTTGATAATACTTAAACGATAATGTGAGTACAATCACATCGTAAGAAGTGAAATCAAGGCTACTAATGGAGTTATACTACAAGAATTGACCGAGTCCTTGACTTGAAGAGAATACGTGTACTTAGATTATAAGATTAAAGCTTATATTGTCGAATATTAGAATGAATGAATTTCCGATCAAAGACATTCATACTTGAATACCTTGGTCATTTCAATTCGTAAAACTCGTAACTTAGAACTCTAACAAGCTTAACTTGGTGAGCAAGTTTTCTATCAATATAAGTAGAAGTGTTTTGGATTACATTTGATAATACTTAAACGATAATGTGAGTACAATCACATCGTAAGAAGGTGAAATCAAGGCTACTAATGGAGTTATACTACAAGAATTGACCGAGTCCTTTGACTTGAAGAGAATACGTGTACTTAGATTATAAGATTAAAACTTATATTATCGAATATTAGAATGAATGAATTCCGATCAAAGCATTCATACTTAGAATAGCTTGGTCATTTCAATCGTAAAATACGTAACTTACAACTCTAACACTTAACTTGGTGAGCAAGTTTTTATCAATATAACTCGAAGTGTTTTGGATTACATTCGATAATACAAGACGATAATGTGAGTACAATCAAACCTTAAGAATGTGAAATCATGCTACTAATGGAGTTATACTACAAGAATTGACCGAGTCCTTTGACTTAAAGAGAATACGTGTACTTAGATTATAAGATTAAAGCTTATATTGTCGAATATTAGAATGAATGAATTCTCGATCAAAGTCATTCATACTTGAATAGCTTGGTCATTTCAATTCGTAAAACATAACTTAGAACTCTAACAAGCTTAACTTGGTGAGCAAGTTTTCTATCAATATAAGTCGAAGTGTTTTGGATTACATTTGATAATACTTAAACGATAATGTGAGTACAATCACATCGTAAGAAGGTGAAATCAAGGCTACTAATGGAGTTATACTACAAGAATTGACCGAGTCCTTTGACTTAAAGAGAATACGTGTACTTAGATTATAAGATTAAAGCTTATATTGTCGAATATTACAATGAATGAATTCCGATCAAAGCATTCATACTTGGAATAGCTTGGTCATTTCAATTCGTAAAACATAACTTAGAACTCTAACAAGCTTAACTTGGTGAGCAAGTTTTCTATCAATATAAGTCGAAGTGTTTTGGATTACATTTGATAATACTTAAACGATAATGTGAGTACAATCACATCGTAAGAAGGTGAAATCAAGGCTACTAATGGAGTTATACTACAAGAATTGACCGAGTCCTTTGACTTAAGAGAATACGTGTACTTAGATTATAAGATTAAAGCTTATATTGTCGAATATTAGAATGAATGAATTTCCGATCAAAGACATTCATACTTGGAATACTTGGTCATTTCAATTAGTAAAAAAAGTAACTTAGAACTCTAACAAGCTTAACTTGGTGAGCAAGTTTTCTATCAATATAAGTCGAAGTGTTTTGGATTACATTTGATAATACTTAAACAATAATGTGAGTACAATCACATCGTAAGAGATGAAATCAAGGCTACTAATGGAGTTATACTACAAGAATTGACCGAGTCCTTGACTTGAAGAGAATACGTGTACTTAGATTATAAGATTAAAGCTTATATTGTCGAATATTAGAATGATGAATTTCCGATCAAAGACATTCATACTTGAATACCTTGGTCATTTCAATTCGTAAAAAAAGTAACTTAGAACTCTAACAAGCTTAACTTGGTGAGCAAGTTTTCTATCAATATAAGTCGAAGTGTTTTGGATTACATTTGATAATACTTAAACGATAATGTGAGTACAATCACATCGTAAGAAGGTGAAATCAAGGCTACTAATGGAGTTATATACAAGAATTGACCGAGTCCTTTGACTTGAAGAGAATACGTGTACTTAGATTATAAGATTAAAGCTTATATTGTCGAATATTAGAATGAATGAATTTCCGATCAAATCATTCATACTTGAATAGCTTGGTCATTTCAATCGTAAAAAATAACTTAGAACTCTAACACTTAACTTGGTGAGCAAGTTTTATCAATATAAGTCGAAGTGTTTTGGATTACATTTGATAATACAAACGATAATGTGAGTACAATCAATCGTAAGAATGTGAAATCAAGGCTACTAATGGAGTTATACTACAAGAATTGACCGAGTCTTTGACTTAAAGAGAATACGTGTACTTAGATTATAAGATTAAAGCTTATATTGTCGAATATTAGAATGAATGAATTTCCGATCAAAGACATTCATACTTGGAATACCTTGGTCATTTCAATTCGTAAAACTCGTAACTTAGAACTCTAACAAGCTTAACTTGGTGAGCAAGTTTTCTATCAATATAAGTAGAAGTGTTTTGGATTACATTTGATAATACTTAAACGATAATGTGAGTACAATCACATCGTAAGAAGGTGAAATCAAGGCTACTAATGGAGTTATACTACAAGAATTGACCGAGTCCTTTGACTTAAAGAGAATACGTGTACTTAGATTATAAGATTAAAGCTATATTATCGAATATTTCAATGAATGAAATCCGATCAAAGCCATTCATACTTGATTAGCTTGGTCATTTCAACTCGTAAAATACGTAACTTACAACTCTAACACGTTTTACTTGGTGAGCAAGTTTTTATCAATATAACTCGAAGTGTTTTGGATTACATTCGATAATACAAACGATAATGTGAGTACAATCAAACCTTAAGAATGTGAAATCGATGCTACTAATGGAGTTATACTACAAGAATTGACCGAGTCCTTTGACTTAAAGAGAATACGTGTACTTAGATTATAAGATTAAAGCTTATATTGTCGAATATTACAATGAATGAATTCTCATCAAAGTCATTCATACTTGGAATAGCTTGGTCATTTCAATTCGTAAAACAAAACTTAGAACTCTAACAACTTAACTTGGTGAGCAAGTTTTCTATCAATATAAGTCGAAGTGTTTTGGATTACATTTGATAATACTTAAACGATAATGTGAGTACAATCACATCGTAAGAAGGTGAAATCAAGGCTACTAATGGAGTTATACTACAAGAATTGACCGAGTCCTTTGACTTAAAGAGAATACGTGTACTTAGATTATAATTAAAGCATATTGTCGAATATTTCAATGAATGAATCCGATCAAAGCATTCATACTTGAATAGCTTGGTCATTTCAACGTAAAACGTAACTTACAACTCTAACACTTAACTTGGTGAGCAAGTTTTATCAATATAACTCGAAGTGTTTTGGATTACATTTGATAATACTTAACGATAATGTGAGTACAATCAAACGTAAGAATGTGAAATCAAGCTACTAATGGAGTTATACTACAAGAATTGACCGAGTCCTTTGACTTAAAGAGAATACGTGTACTTAGATTATAAGATTAAAGCTTATATTGTCGAATATTAGAATGAATGAATTTCATCAAAGTCATTCATACTTGGAATAGCTTGGTCATTTCAATTCGTAAAAAAAAACTTAGAACTCTAACAACTTAACTTGGTGAGCAAGTTTTCTATCAATATAAGTCGAAGTGTTTTGGATTACATTTGATAATACTTAAACGATAATGTGAGTACAATCACATCGTAAGAAGGTGAAATCAAGGCTACTAATGGAGTTATACTACAAGAATTGACCGAGTCCTTTGACTTGAAGAGAATACCTGTACTTAGATTATAAGATTAAAGCTTATATTGTCGAATATTAGAATGATGAATTTCCGATCAAAGACATTCATACTTAGAATACCTTGGTCATTTCAATTCGTAAAAAAAGTAACTTAGAACTCTAACAAGCTTAACTTGGTGAGCAAGTTTTCTATCAATATAAGTAGAAGTGTTTTGGATTATATTTGATAATACTTAAACGATAATGTGAGTACAATCACATCGTAAGAAGGTGAAATCAAGGCTACTAATGGAGTTATATACAAGAATTGACCGAGTCCTTTGACTTGAAGAGAATACGTGTACTTTGATTATAAGATTAAAACTTATATTATCGAATATTAGAATGAATGAATTACCGATCAAATCCATTCATACTTGTTATAGCTTGGTTATTTCAACTCGTAAAATATATAACTTACAACTCTAACACTTTTACTTGGTGAGCAAGTTTTATCAATATAACTCGAAGTGTTTTGATTACATTCGCTAATACACAGACGATAATGTGAGTACAATCAAACCTTAAGAATGTGAAATCGATGCTACTAATGGAGTTATACTACAAGAATTGATCGAGTCTTTGACTTAAAGAGAATACGTGTACTTAGATTATAAGATTAAAGCTTATATTGTCGAATATTAGAATGAATGAATTTCCGATCAAAGACATTCATACTTGGAATACCTTGGTCATTTCAATTCGTAAAACTCGTAACTTAGAACTCTAACAAGCTTAACTTGGTGAGCAAGTTTTCTATCAATATAAGTAGAAGTGTTTTGGATTACATTTGATAATACTTAAACGATAATGTGAGTACAATCACATCGTAAGAAGGTGAAATCAAGGCTACTAATGGAGTTATACTACAAGAATTGACCGAGTCCTTTGACTTAAAGAGAATACGTGTACTTAGATTATAATATTAAAGCATATATTATCGAATATTTCAATGAATGAAATCCCGATCAAAGCCATTCATATTTAGATTAGCTTGGTCATTTCAATCGTAAAATACGTAACTTACAACTCTAACACGTTTTACTTGGTGAGCATGTTTTTATCAATATAACTCGAAGTGTTTTGGATTACATTCGATAATACATAGACGATAATGTGAGTACAATCAAACCTTAAGAATGTGAAATCGATGCTACTAATGGAGTTATACTACAAGAATTGACCGAGTCCTTTGACTTAAAGAGAATACGTGTACTTAGATTATAAGATTAAAGCTTATATTGTCGAATATTACAATGAATGAATTCTCAATCAAAGTCATTCATACTTGGAATAGCTTGGTCATTTCAATTCGTTAAACACAAAACTTAGAACTCTAACAAGCTTAACTTGGTGAGCAAGTTTTCTATCAATATAAGTCGAAGTGTTTTGGATTACATTTGATAATACTTAAACGATAATGTGAGTACAATCACATCGTAAGAAGGTGAAATCAAGGCTACTAATGGAGTTATACTACAAGAATTGACCGAGTCCTTTGACTTGAAGAGAATACGTGTACTTAGATTATAAGATTAAAGCTTATATTGTCGAATATTAGAATGAATGAATTTCCGATCAAAGACATTCATACTTGGAATACCTTGGTCGTTTCAATTAGTAAAAAAAGTAACTTAGAACTCTAACAAGCTTAACTTGGTGAGCAAGTTTTCTATCAATATAAGTAAAGTGTTTTGGATTACATTTGATAATACTTAAACAATAATGCGAGTACAATCACATCGTAAGAAGATGAAATCAAGGCTACTAATGGAGTTATACTACAAGAATTGACCGAGTCCATTGACTTGAAGAGAATACCTGTACTTAGATTATAAGATTAAAGCTTATATTGTCGAATATTAGAATGATGAATTTCCGATCAAAGACATTCATACTTAGAATACCTTGGTCATTTCAATTCGTAAAAAAAGTAACTTAGAACTCTAACAAGCTTAACTTGGTGAGCAAGTTTTCTATCAATATAAGTAGAAGTGTTTTGGATTATATTTGATAATACTTAAACGATAATGTGAGTACAATCACATCGTAAAAGGTGAAATCAAGGCTACTAATGGAGTTATATACAAGAATTGACCGAGTCCTTTGACTTGAAGAGAATACGTGTACTTAGATTATAAGATTAAAACTTATATTGTCGAATATTAGAATGAATGAATTACCGATCAAATCATTCATACTTGTTATAGCTTGGTTATTTCAATCGTAAAATATATAACTTACAACTCTAACACGTTTTACTTGGTGAGCAAGTTATCAATATAACTCGAAGTGTTTTGATTACATTCGATAATACAGACGATAATGTGAGTACAATCAAACCTTAAGAATGTGAAATCATGCTACTAATGGAGTTATACTACAAGAATTGATCGAGTCTTTGACTTAAAGAGAATACGTGTACTTAGATTATAAGATTAAAGCTTATATTGTCGAATATTAGAATGAATGAATTTCCGATCAAAGACATTCATACTTGGAATACCTTGGTCATTTCAATTCGTAAAACTCGTAACTTAGAACTCTAACAAGCTTAACTTGGTGAGCAAGTTTTCTATCAATATAAGTCGAAGTGTTTTGGATTACATTTGATAATACTTAAACGATAATGTGAGTACAATCACATCGTAAGAAGGTGAAATCAAGGCTACTAATGGAGTTATACTACAAGAATTGACCGAGTCCTTTGACTTAAAGAGAATACGTGTACTTAGATTATAATTAAAGCTATATTATCGAATATTTCAATGAATGAAATCCGATCAAAGCATTCATATTTAGATAGCTTGGTCATTTCAACTCGTAAAATACGTAACTTACAACTCTAACACTTTTACTTGGTGAGCAAGTTTTTATCAATATAACTCGAAGTGTTTTGGATTACATTCGATAATACATAACGATAATGTGAGTACAATCAAACCTTAAGAATGTGAAATCGATGCTACTAATGGAGTTATACTACAAGAATTGACCGAGTCCTTTGACTTAAAGAGAATACGTGTACTTAGATTATAAGATTAAAGCTTATATTGTCGAATATTACAATGAATGAATTCTCATCAAAGTCATTCATACTTGGAATAGCTTGGTCATTTCAATTCGTAAAAAACTTAGAACTCTAACAAGCTTAACTTGGTGAGCAAGTTTTCTATCAATATAAGTCGAAGTGTTTTGGATTACATTTGATAATACTTAAACGATAATGTGAGTACAATCACATCGTAAGAAGGTGAAATCAAGGCTACTAATGGAGTTATACTACAAGAATTGACCGAGTCCTTTGACTTGAAGAGAATACGTGTACTTAGATTATAAGATTAAAGCTTATATTGTCGAATATTAGAATGAATGAATTTCCGATCAAAGACATTCATACTTGGAATACCTTGGTCGTTTCAATTAGTAAAAAAAGTAACTTAGAACTCTAACAAGCTTAACTTGGTGAGCAAGTTTTCTATCAATATAAGTAGAAGTGTTTTGGATTACATTTGATAATACTTAAACAATAATGCGAGTACAATCACATCGTAAGAAGATGAAATCAAGGCTACTAATGGAGTTATACTACAAGAATTGACCGAGTCCATTGACTTGAAGAGAATACCTGTACTTAGATTATAAGATTAAAGCTTATATTGTCGAATATTAGAATGATGAATTTCCGATCAAAGACATTCATACTTAGAATACCTTGGTCATTTCAATTCGTAAAAAAAGTAACTTAGAACTCTAACAAGCTTAACTTGGTGAGCAAGTTTTCTATCAATATAAGTAGAAGTGTTTTGGATTATATTGATAATACTTAAACGATAATGTGAGTACAATCACATCGTAAGAAGGTGAAATCAAGGCTACTAATGGAGTTATATACAAGAATTGACCGAGTCCTTTGACTTGAAGAGAATACGTGTACTTTGATTATAAGATTAAAACTTATATATCGAACATTAGAATGAATGAATTACCGATCAAATCCATTCATACTTGTTATAGCTTGGTTATTTCAACTCGTAAAATATATAACTTACAACTCTAACACGTTTTACTTGGTGAGCAAGTTTTATCAATATAACTCGAAGTGTTTTGATTACATTCGCTAATACACAACGATAATGTGAGTACAATCAAACCTTAAGAATGTGAAATCGATGCTACTAATGGAGTTATACTACAAGAATTGATCGAGTCTTTGACTTAAAGAGAATACGTGTACTTAGATTATAAGATTAAAGCTTATATTGTCGAATATTAGAATGAATGAATTTCCGATCAAAGACATTCATACTTGGAATACCTTGGTCATTTCAATTCGTAAAACTCGTAACTTAGAACTCTAACAAGCTTAACTTGGTGAGCAAGTTTTCTATCAATATAAGTAGAAGTGTTTTGGATTACATTTGATAATACTTAAACGATAATGTGAGTACAATCACATCGTAAGAAGGTGAAATCAAGGCTACTAATGGAGTTATACTACAAGAATTGACCGAGTCCTTTGACTTAAAGAGAATACGTGTACTTAGATATATAATATTAAAGCATATATTATCGAATATTTCAATGAATGAAATCCGATCAAAGCATTCATATTGATTAGCTTGGTCATTTCAACTCGTAAAATACGTAACTTACAACTCTAACACGTTTTACTTGGTGAGCAAGTTTTTATCAATATAACTCGAAGTGTTTTGGATTACATTCGATAATACATAGACGATAATGTGAGTACAATCAAACCTTAAGAATGTGAAATCGATGCTACTAATGGAGTTATACTACAAGAATTGACCGAGTCCTTTGACTTAAAGAGAATACGTGTACTTAGATTATAAGATTAAAGCTTATATTGTCGAATATTACAATGAATGAATTCTCATCAAAGTCATTCATACTTGGAATAGCTTGGTCATTTCAATTCGTAAACACAAAACTTAGAACTCTAACAAGCTTAACTTGGTGAGCAAGTTTTCTATCAATATAAGTCGAAGTGTTTTGGATTACATTTGATAATACTTAAACGATAATGTGAGTACAATCACATCGTAAGAAGGTGAAATCAAGGCTACTAATGGAGTTATACTACAAGAATTGACCGAGTCCTTTGACTTGAAGAGAATACGTGTACTTAGATTATAAGATTAAAGCTTATATTGTCGAATATTAGAATGAATGAATTTCCGATCAAAGACATTCATACTTGGAATACCTTGGTCGTTTCAATTAGTAAAAAAAGTAACTTAGAACTCTAACAAGCTTAACTTGGTGAGCAAGTTTTCTATCAATATAAGTCGAAGTGTTTTGGATTACATTTGATAATACTTAAACAAAATGCGAGTACAATCACATCGTAAGAAGATGAAATCAAGGCTACTAATGGAGTTATACTACAAGAATTGACCGAGTCCATTGACTTGAAGAGAATACCTGTACTTAGATTATAAGATTAAAGCTTATATTGTCGAATATTAGAATGATGAATTTCCGATCAAAGACATTCATACTTAGAATACCTTGGTCATTTCAATTCGTAAAAAAAGTAACTTAGAACTCTAACAAGCTTAACTTGGTGAGCAAGTTTTCTATCAATATAAGTAGAAGTGTTTTGGATTATATTTGATAATACTTAAACGATAATGTGAGTACAATCACATCGTAAGAAGGTGAAATCAAGGCTACTAATGGAGTTATATACAAGAATTGACCGAGTCCTTTGACTTGAAGAGAATACGTGTACTTTGATTATAAGATTAAAACTTATATTATCGAACATTAGAATGAATGAATTACCGATCAAATCCATTCATACTTGTTAGCTTGGTTATTTCAACTCGTAAAATATAAACTTACAACTCTAACACTTTTACTTGGTGAGCAAGTTTTTATCAATATAACTCGAAGTGTTTTAGATTACATTCGCTAATACACAGACGATAATGTGAGTACAATCAAACCTTAAGAATGTGAAATCGATGCTACTAATGGAGTTATACTACAAGAATTGATCGAACCCTTTGACTTTAAAAGAATACGTGTACTTAGATTATAAGATTAAAGCTTATATTGTCGAATATTAGAATGAATGAATTTCCGATCAAAGACATTCATACTTGGAATACCTTGGTCATTTCAATTCGTAAAACTCGTAACTTAGAACTCTAACAAGCTTAACTTGGTGAGCAAGTTTTCTATCAATATAAGTAGAAGTGTTTTGGATTACATTTGATAATACTTAAACGATAATGTGAGTACAATCACATCGTAAGAAGGTGAAATCAAGGCTACTAATGGAGTTATACTACAAGAATTGACCGAGTCCTTTGACTTAAAGAGAATACGTGTACTTAGATTATAATATTAAAGCATATATTATCGAATATTTCAATGAATGAAATCCCGATCAAAGCATTCATATTTAGATTAGCTTGGTCATTTCAACTCGTAAAATACGTAACTTACAACTCTAACACGTTACTTGGTGAGCATGTTTTTTATCAATATAACTCGAAGTGTTTTGGATTACATTCGATAATACATAGACGATAATGTGAGTACAATCAAACCTTAAGAATGTGAAATCGATGCTACTAATGGAGTTATACTACAAGAATTGACCGAGTCCTTTGACTTAAAGAAATACGTGTACTTAGATTATAAGATTAAAGCTTATATTGTCGAATATTACAATGAATGAATTCTCAATCAAAGTCATTCATACTTGGAATAGCTTGGTCATTTCAATTCGTTAAACACAAAACTTAGAACTCTAACAACCTTAACTTGGTGAGCAAGTTTTCTATCAATATAAGTCGAAGTGTTTTGGATTACATTTGATAATACTTAAACGATAATGTGAGTACAATCACATCGTAAGAAGTGAAATCAAGGCTACTAATGGAGTTATACTACAAGAATTGACCGAGTCCTTGACTTGAAGAGAATACGTGTACTTAGATTATAAGATTAAAGCTTATATTGTCGAATATTAGAATGAATGAATTTCCGATCAAAGACATTCATACTTGGAATACCTTGGTCGTTTCAATTAGTAAAAAAAGTAACTTAGAACTCTAACAAGCTTAACTTGGTGAGCAAGTTTTCTATCAATATAAGTCGAAGTGTTTTGGATTACATTTGATAATACTTAAACAATAATGCGAGTACAATCACATCGTAAGAAGATGAAATCAAGGCTACTAATGGAGTTATACTACAAGAATTGACCGAGTCCATTGACTTGAAGAGAATACCTGTACTTAGATTATAAGATTAAAGCTTATATTGTCGAATATTAGAATGATGAATTTCCGATCAAAGACATTCATACTTAGAATACCTTGGTCATTTCAATTCGTAAAAAAAGTAACTTAGAACTCTAACAAGCTTAACTTGGTGAGCAAGTTTTCTATCAATATAAGTAGAAGTGTTTTGGATTATATTTGATAATACTTAAACGATAATGTGAGTACAATCACATCGTAAGAAGGTGAAATCAAGGCTACTAATGGAGTTATATTACAAGAATTGACCGAGTCCTTTGACTTGAAGAGAATACGTGTACTTTGATTATAAGATTAAAACTTATATTATCGAACATTAGAATGAATGAATTACCGATCAAATCCATTCATACTTGTTAGCTTGGTTATTTCAACTCGTAAAATATATAACTTACAACTCTAACACGTTTTACTTGGTGAGCAAGTTTTATCAATATAACTCGAAGTGTTTTGATTACATTCGAATACAGACGATAATGTGAGTACAATCAAACCTTAAGAATGTGAAATCGATGCTACTAATGGAGTTATACTACAAGAATTGATCGAGTCTTTTGACTTAAAGAGAATACGTGTACTTAGATTATAAGATTAAAGCTTATATTGTCGAATATTAGAATGAATGAATTTCCGATCAAAGACATTCATACTTGGAATACCTTGGTCATTTCAATTCGTAAAACTCGTAACTTAGAACTCTAACAAGCTTAACTTGGTGAGCAAGTTTTCTATCAATATAAGTAAGTGTTTTGGATTACATTTGATAATACTTAAACGATAATGTGAGTACAATCACATCGTAAGAAGGTGAAATCAAGGCTACTAATGGAGTTATACTACAAGAATTGACCGAGTCCTTTGACTTAAAGAGAATACGTGTACTTAGATTATAATATTAAAGCATATATTCGAATATTTCAATGAATGAAATCCGATCAAAGCCATTCATATTTAGATTAGCTTGGTCATTTCAACTCGTAAAATACGTAACTTACAACTCTAACACTTTTACTTGGTGAGCAAGTTTTTATCAATATAACTCGAAGTGTTTTGGATTACATTCGATAATACATAACGATAATGTGAGTACAATCAAACCTAAGAATGTGAAATCGATGCTACTAATGGAGTTATACTACAAGAATTGACCGAGTCCTTTGAGTTAAAGAGAATACGTGTACTTAGATTATAAGATTAAAGCTTATATTGTCGAATATTACAATGAATGAATTCTCATCAAAGTCATTCATACTTGGAATAGCTTGGTCATTTCAATTCGTTAAACACAAAACTTAGAACTCTAACAACCTTAACTTGGTGAGCAAGTTTTCTATCAATATAAGTCGAAGTGTTTTGGATTACATTTGATAATACTTAAACAATAATGCGAGTACAATCACATCGTAAGAAGATGAAATCAAGGCTACTAATGGAGTTATACTACAAGAATTGACCGAGTCCATTGACTTGAAGAGAATACCTGTACTTAGATTATAAGATTAAAGCTTATATTGTCGAATATTAGAATGATGAATTTCCGATCAAAGACATTCATACTTAGAATACCTTGGTCATTTCAATTCGTAAAAAAAGTAACTTAGAACTCTAACAAGCTTAACTTGGTGAGCAAGTTTTCTATCAATATAAGTAGAAGTGTTTTGGATTATATTTGATAATACTTAAACGATAATGTGAGTACAATCACATCGTAAGAAGGTAAATCAAGGCTACTAATGGAGTTATATTACAAGAATTGACCGAGTCCTTTGACTTGAAGAGAATACGTGTACTTTGATTATAAGATTAAAACTTATATTATCGAACATTAGAATGAATGAATTACCGATCAAATCCATTCATACTTGTTATAGCTTGGTTATTTCAACTCGTAAAATATATAACTTACAACTCTAACACGTTTTACTTGGTGAGCAAGTTTGGTATCAATATAACTCGAAGTGTTTTAGATTACATTCGCTAATACACAGACGATAATGTGAGTACAATCAAACCTTAAGAATGTGAAATCGATGCTACTAATGGAGTTATACTACAAGAATTGATCGAGTCTTTTGACTTAAAGAGAATACGTGTACTTAGATTATAAGATTAAAGCTTATATTGTCGAATATTAGAATGAATGAATTTCCGATCAAAGACATTCATACTTGGAATACCTTGGTCATTTCAATTCGTAAAACTCGTAACTTAGAACTCTAACAAGCTTAACTTGGTGAGCAAGTTTTCTATCAATATAAGTAGAAGTGTTTTGGATTACATTTGATAATACTTAAACGATAATGTGAGTACAATCACATCGTAAGAAGGTGAAATCAAGGCTACTAATGGAGTTATACTACAAGAATTGACCGAGTCCTTTGACTTAAAGAGAATACGTGTACTTAGATAATATTAAAGCATATATTATCGAATATTTCAATGAATGAAATCCGATCAAAGCCATTCATATTTAGATTAGCTTGGTCATTTCAACTCGTAAAATACGTAACTTACAACTCTAACACGTTTTACTTGGTGAGCATGTTTTTTATCAATATAACTCGAAGTGTTTTGGATTACATTCGATAATACATAGACGATAATGTGAGTACAATCAAACCTTAAGAATGTGAAATCGATGCTACTAATGGAGTTATACTACAAGAATTGACCGAGTCCTTTGACTTAAAGAGAATACGTGTACTTAGATTATAAGATTAAAGCTTATATTGTCGAATATTACAATGAATGAATTCTCAATCAAAGTCATTCATACTTGGAATAGCTTGGTCATTTCAATTCGTTAAACACAAAACTTAGAACTCTAACAACTTAACTTGGTGAGCAAGTTTTCTATCAATATAAGTCGAAGTGTTTTGGATTACATTTGATAATACTTAAACGATAATGTGAGTACAATCACATCGTAAGAAGGTGAAATCAAGGCTACTAATGGAGTTATACTACAAGAATTGACCGAGTCCTTTGACTTGAAGAGAATACGTGTACTTAGATTATAAGATTAAAGCTTATATTGTCGAATATTAGAATGAATGAATTTCCGATCAAAGACATTCATACTTGGAATACCTTGGTCGTTTCAATTAAAAAAAGTAACTTAGAACTCTAACAAGCTTAACTTGGTGAGCAAGTTTTCTATCAATATAAGTAGAAGTGTTTTGGATTACATTTGATAATACTTAAACATAATGCGAGTACAATCACATCGTAAGAAGATGAAATCAAGGCTACTAATGGAGTTATACTACAAGAATTGACCGAGTCCATTGACTTGAAGAGAATACCTGTACTTAGATTATAAGATTAAAGCTTATATTGTCGAATATTAGAATGATGAATTTCCGATCAAAGACATTCATACTTAGAATACCTTGGTCATTTCAATTCGTAAAAAAAGTAACTTAGAACTCTAACAAGCTTAACTTGGTGAGCAAGTTTTCTATCAATATAAGTAGAAGTGTTTTGGATTATATTTGATAATACTTAAACGATAATGTGAGTACAATCACATCGTAAAAGGTGAAATCAAGGCTACTAATGGAGTTATATACAAGAATTGACCGAGTCCTTTGACTTGAAGAGAATACGTGTACTTATTATAAGATTAAAACTTATATTATCGAACATTAGAATGAATGAATTACCGATCAAATCCATTCATACTTGTTATAGCTTGGTTATTTCAACTCGTAAAATATATAACTTACAACTCTAACACGTTTTACTTGGTGAGCAAGTTTATCAATATAACTCGAAGTGTTTTGATTACATTCGCTAATACACAGACGATAATGTGAGTACAATCAAACCTTAAGAATGTGAAATCGATGCTACTAATGGAGTTATACTACAAGAATTGATCGAGTCTTTTGACTTAAAGAGAATACGTGTACTTAGATTATAAGATTAAAGCTTATATTGTCGAATATTAGAATGAATGAATTTCCGATCAAAGACATTCATACTTGGAATACCTTGGTCATTTCAATTCGTAAAACTCGTAACTTAGAACTCTAACAAGCTTAACTTGGTGAGCAAGTTTTCTATCAATATAAGTAGAAGTGTTTTGGATTACATTTGATAATACTTAAACGATAATGTGAGTACAATCACATCGTAAGAAGGTGAAATCAAGGCTACTAATGGAGTTATACTACAAGAATTGACCGAGTCCTTTGACTTAAAGAGAATACGTGTACTTAGATTATAATATTAAAGCATATTTATTCGAATATTTCAATGAATGAAATCCCGATCAAAGCCATTCATATTTAGATTAGCTTGGTCATTTCAACTCGTAAAATACGTAACTTACAACTCTAACACGTTTTACTTGGTGAGCATGTTTTTATCAATATAACTCGAAGTGTTTTGGATTACATTCGATAATACATAGACGATAATGTGAGTACAATCAAACCTTAAGAATGTGAATCGATGCTACTAATGGAGTTATACTACAAGAATTGACCGAGTCCTTTGACTTAAAGAGAATACGTGTACTTAGATTATAAGATTAAAGCTTATATTGTCGAATATTACAATGAATGAATTCTCAATCAAAGTCATTCATACTTGGAATAGCTTGGTCATTTCAATTCGTTAAACACAAAACTTAGAACTCTAACAACCTTAACTTGGTGAGCAAGTTTTCTATCAATATAAGTCGAAGTGTTTTGGATTACATTTGATAATACTTAAACAATAATGCGAGTACAATCACATCGTAAAAGATGAAATCAAGGCTACTAATGGAGTTATACTACAAGAATTGACCGAGTCCATTGACTTGAAGAGAATACCTGTACTTAGATTATAAGATTAAAGCTTATATTGTCGAATATTAGAATGAATGAATTTCCGATCAAAGACATTCATACTTAGAATACCTTGGTCATTTCAATTCGTAAAAAAAGTAACTTAAACTCTAAACAAGCTTAACTTGGTGAGCAAGTTTTCTATCAATATAAGTAGAAGTGTTTTGGATTATTTGATAATACTTAAACGATAAGTGAGTACAATCACATCGTAAGAAGGTGAAATCAAGGCTACTAATGGAGTTATATTACAAGAATTGACCGAGTCCTTGACTTGAAGAGAATACGTGTACTTTGATTATAAGATTAAAACTTATATTATCGAACATTAGAATGAATGAATTACCGATCAAATCCATTCATACTTGTTATAGCTTGGTTATTTCAACTCGTAAAATATAACTTACAACTCTAACACTTAACTTGGTGAGCAAGTTTTATCAATATAAGTCGAAGTGTTTTGGATTACATTTGATAATACAAACGATAATGTGAGTACAATCAAACCTTAAGAATGTGAAATCATGCTACTAATGGAGTTATACTACAAGAATTGACCGAGTCCTTTTGACTTAAAGAGAATACGTGTACTTAGATTATAAGATTAAAGCTTATATTGTCGAATATTAGAATGAATGAATTTCCGATCAAAGACATTCATACTTGGAATACCTTGGTCATTTCAATTCGTAAAACTCGTAACTTAGAACTCTAACAAGCTTAACTTGGTGAGCAAGTTTTCTATCAATATAAGTAGAAGTGTTTTGGATTACATTTGATAATACTTAAACGATAATGTGAGTACAATCACATCGTAAGAAGGTGAAATCAAGGCTACTAATGGAGTTATACTACAAGAATTGACCGAGTCCTTTGACTTAAAGAGAATACGTGTACTTAGATTATAAGATTAAAGCTTATATTATCGAATATTAATGAATGAATCCGATCAAAGCATTCATACTTAGATAGCTTGGTCATTTCAACTCGTAAAAATACGTAACTTACAACTCTAACACGTTTAACTTGGTGAGCAAGTTTTTTATCAATATAACTCGAAGTGTTTTGGATTACATTCGATAATACTAACGATAATGTGAGTACAATCAAACCTTAAGAAGTGAAATCGATGCTACTAATGGAGTTATACTACAAGAATTGACCGAGTCCTTTGACTTAAAGAGAATACGTGTACTTAGATTATAAGATTAAAGCTTATATTGTCGAATATTACAATGAATGAATTCTCATCAAAGTCATTCATACTTGGAATAGCTTGGTCATTTCAATTCGTAAAACAAAACTTAGAACTCTAACAAGCTTAACTTGGTGAGCAAGTTTTCTATCAATATAAGTCGAAGTGTTTTGGATTACATTTGATAATACTTAAACGATAATGTGAGTACAATCACATCGTAAGAAGGTGAAATCAAGGCTACTAATGGAGTTATACTACAAGAATTGACCGAGTCCTTTGACTTGAAAGAGAATACGTGTACTTAGATTATAAGATTAAAGCTTATATTGTCGAATATTAGAATGAATGAATTTCCGATCAAAGACATTCATACTTGGAATACCTTGGTCATTTCAATTCGTAAAAAAAGTAACTTAGAACTCTAACAAGCTTAACTTGGTGAGCAAGTTTTCTATCAATATAAGTAAAGTGTTTTGGATTACATTTGATAATACTTAAACGATAATGTGAGTACAATCACATCGTAAGAAGTGAAATCAAGGCTACTAATGGAGTTATACTACAAGAATTGACCGAGTCCTTTGACTTGAAGAGAATACGTGTACTTAGATTATAAGATTAAAGCTTATATTGTCGAATATTAGAATGAATGAATTTCCGATCAAAGACATTCATACTTAATACTTGGTCATTTCAATTCGTAAAAAAAGTAACTTAGAACTCTAACAAGCTTAACTTGGTGAGCAAGTTTTCTATCAATATAAGTCGAAGTGTTTTGGATTACATTTGATAATACTTAAACGATAATGTGAGTACAATCACATCGTAAGAAGTGAAATCAAGGCTACTAATGGAGTTATACTACAAGAATTGACCGAGTCCTTTGACTTAAGAGAATACGTGTACTTAGATTATAAGATTAAAGCTTATATTGTCGAATATTAGAATGAATGAATTCCGATCAAATCATTCATACTTGGAATAGCTTGGTCATTTCAATCGTAAAAAATAACTTAGAACTCTAACAAGCTTAACTTGGTGAGCAAGTTTTTATCAATATAAGTCGAAGTGTTTTGGATTACATTTGATAATACTTAAACGATAATGTGAGTACAATCACATCGTAAGAAGTGAAATCAAGCTACTAATGGAGTTATACTACAAGAATTGACCGAGTCCTTTGACTTAAAGAATACGTGTACTTAGATTATAAGATTAAAGCTTATATTGTCGAATATTAGAATGAATGAATTTCCGATCAAAGACATTCATACTTGGAATACCTTGGTCATTTCAATTCGTAAAACGTAACTTAGAACTCTAACAAGCTTAACTTGGTGAGCAAGTTTTCTATCAATATAAGTAGAAGTGTTTTGGATTACATTTGATAATACTTAAACGATAATGTGAGTACAATCACATCGTAAGAAGGTGAAATCAAGGCTACTAATGGAGTTATACTACAAGAATTGACCGAGTCCTTTGACTTAAAGAGAATACGTGTACTTAGATTATAAGATTAAAGCTTATATCGAATATTAATGAATGAATTCCGATCAAAGCATTCATACTTTAATACTTGGTCATTTCAATTCGTAAAAACGTAACTTAGAACTCTAACACTTAACTTGGTGAGCAAGTTTTTATCAATATAAGTCGAAGTGTTTTGGATTACATTTGATAATACTTAACGATAATGTGAGTACAATCACATCGTAAGAAGTGAAATCAAGGCTACTAATGGAGTTATACTACAAGAATTGACCGAGTCCTTTGACTTAAGAGAATACGTGTACTTAGATTATAAGATTAAAGCTTATATTGTCGAATATTAAATGAATGAATTTCCGATCAAAGACATTCATACTTGGAATAGCTTGGTCATTTCAATTCGTAAAAAAAACTTAGAACTCTAACAAGCTTAACTTGGTGAGCAAGTTTTCTATCAATATAAGTCGAAGTGTTTTGGATTACATTTGATAATACTTAAACGATAATGTGAGTACAATCACATCGTAAGAAGGTGAAATCAAGGCTACTAATGGAGTTATACTACAAGAATTGACCGAGTCCTTTGACTTGAAGAGAATACGTGTACTTAGATTATAAGATTAAAGCTTATATTGTCGAATATTAGAATGAATGAATTTCCGATCAAAGACATTCATACTTGGAATACTTGGTCATTTCAATTCGTAAAAAAGTAACTTAGAACTCTAACAAGCTTAACTTGGTGAGCAAGTTTTCTATCAATATAAGTCGAAGTGTTTTGGATTACATTTGATAATACTTAAACGATAATGTGAGTACAATCACATCGTAAGAAGTGAAATCAAGGCTACTAATGGAGTTATACTACAAGAATTGACCGAGTCCTTTGACTTAAGAGAATACGTGTACTTAGATTATAAGATTAAAGCTTATATTGTCGAATATTAGAATGAATGAATTTCCGATCAAAGACATTCATACTTGAATACTTGGTCATTTCAATTCGTAAAAAAGTAACTTAGAACTCTAACAAGCTTAACTTGGTGAGCAAGTTTTCTATCAATATAAGTAGAAGTGTTTTGGATTACATTTGATAATACTTAAACGATAATGTGAGTACAATCACATCGTAAGAAGGTGAAATCAAGGCTACTAATGGAGTTATACTACAAGAATTGACCGAGTCCTTTGACTTAAAGAGAATACGTGTACTTAGATTATAAGATTAAAGCTTATATTGTCGAATATTAATGAATGAATCCGATCAAAGCATTCATACTTGGAATAGCTTGGTCATTTCAACGTAAAATACGTAACTTACAACTCTAACACTTAACTTGGTGAGCAAGTTTTTATCAATATAAGTCGAAGTGTTTTGGATTACATTTGATAATACTTAAACGATAATGTGAGTACAATCAATCGTAAGAATGTGAAATCAAGGCTACTAATGGAGTTATACTACAAGAATTGACCGAGTCCTTTGACTTAAAGAGAATACGTGTACTTAGATTATAAGATTAAAGCTTATATTGTCGAATATTACAATGAATGAATTTCATCAAAGACATTCATACTTGGAATAGCTTGGTCATTTCAATTCGTAAAAAAAAACTTAGAACTCTAACAAGCTTAACTTGGTGAGCAAGTTTTCTATCAATATAAGTCGAAGTGTTTTGGATTACATTTGATAATACTTAAACGATAATGTGAGTACAATCACATCGTAAGAAGTGAAATCAAGGCTACTAATGGAGTTATACTACAAGAATTGACCGAGTCCTTTGACTTGAAGAGAATACGTGTACTTAGATTATAAGATTAAAGCTTATATTGTCGAATATTAGAATGAATGAATTTCCGATCAAAGACATTCATACTTAATACGGTCATTTCAATTCGTAAAAAAGTAACTTAGAACTCTAACAAGCTTAACTTGGTGAGCAAGTTTTCTATCAATATAAGTCGAAGTGTTTTGGATTACATTTGATAATACTTAAACGATAATGTGAGTACAATCACATCGTAAGAAGGAAATCAAGGCTACTAATGGAGTTATACTACAAGAATTGACCGAGTCCTTTGACTTGAAGAGAATACGTGTACTTAGATTATAAGATTAAAGCTTATATTCGAATATTAGAATGAATGAATTTCCGATCAAATCATTCATACTTGGAATAGCTTGGTCATTTCAATTCGTAAAAAATAACTTAGAACTCTAACAAGCTTAACTTGGTGAGCAAGTTTTATCAATATAAGTCGAAGTGTTTTGGATTACATTTGATAATACTTAAACGATAATGTGAGTACAATCACATCGTAAGAAGGTGAAATCAAGGCTACTAATGGAGTTATACTACAAGAATTGACCGAGTCCTTTGACTTAAGAGAATACGTGTACTTAGATTATAAGATTAAAGCTTATATTGTCGAATATTAGAATGAATGAATTTCCGATCAAAGACATTCATACTTGGAATACTTGGTCATTTCAATTCGTAAAAGTAACTTAGAACTCTAACAAGCTTAACTTGGTGAGCAAGTTTTCTATCAATATAAGTAGAAGTGTTTTGGATTACATTTGATAATACTTAAACGATAATGTGAGTACAATCACATCGTAAGAAGGTGAAATCAAGGCTACTAATGGAGTTATACTACAAGAATTGACCGAGTCCTTTGACTTAAAGAGAATACGTGTACTTAGATTATAAGATTAAAGCTTATATTATCGAATATTAATGAATGAATTTCCGATCAAAGCATTCATACTTGAATAGCTTGGTCATTTCAATCGTAAAATACGTAACTTAGAACTCTAACACTTAACTTGGTGAGCAAGTTTTTATCAATATAAGTCGAAGTGTTTTGGATTACATTTGATAATACTTAAACGATAATGTGAGTACAATCACATCGTAAGAAGTGAAATCAAGGCTACTAATGGAGTTATACTACAAGAATTGACCGAGTCCTTTGACTTAAAGAGAATACGTGTACTTAGATTATAAGATTAAAGCTTATATTGTCGAATATTACAATGAATGAATTCTCATCAAAGTCATTCATACTTGGAATAGCTTGGTCATTTCAATTCGTAAAAAACTTAGAACTCTAACAACTTAACTTGGTGAGCAAGTTTTCTATCAATATAAGTCGAAGTGTTTTGGATTACATTTGATAATACTTAAACGATAATGTGAGTACAATCACATCGTAAGAATGAAATCAAGGCTACTAATGGAGTTATACTACAAGAATTGACCGAGTCCTTTGACTTGAAGAGAATACGTGTACTTAGATTATAAGATTAAAGCTTATATTGTCGAATATTAGAATGAATGAATTTCCGATCAAAGACATTCATACTTGAATACCTTGGTCATTTCAATTCGTAAAAAAAGTAACTTAGAACTCTAACAAGCTTAACTTGGTGAGCAAGTTTTCTATCAATATAAGTAGAAGTGTTTTGGATTACATTTGATAATACTTAAACGATAATGTGAGTACAATCACATCGTAAGAAGGTGAAATCAAGGCTACTAATGGAGTTATACTACAAGAATTGACCGAGTCCTTTGACTTGAAGAGAATACGTGTACTTAGATTATAAGATTAAAGCTTATATTATCGAATATTAGAATGAATGAATTCCGATCAAAGCATTCATACTTGGAATAGCTTGGTCATTTCAATCGTAAAATATATAACTTACAACTCTAACACTTACTTGGTGAGCAAGTTTTATCAATATAAGTCGAAGTGTTTTGGATTACATTCGATAATACAAACGATAATGTGAGTACAATCAAACCTTAAGAATGTGAAATCATGCTACTAATGGAGTTATACTACAAGAATTGACCGAGTCCTTTGACTTAAAGAGAATACGTGTACTTAGATTATAAGATTAAAGCTTATATTGTCGAATATTAGAATGAATGAATTTCCGATCAAAGACATTCATACTTGGAATACCTTGGTCATTTCAATTCGTAAAACTCGTAACTTAGAACTCTAACAAGCTTAACTTGGTGAGCAAGTTTTCTATCAATATAAGTAGAAGTGTTTTGGATTACATTTGATAATACTTAAACGATAATGTGAGTACAATCACATCGTAAGAAGGTGAAATCAAGGCTACTAATGGAGTTATACTACAAGAATTGACCGAGTCCTTTGACTTAAAGAGAATACGTGTACTTAGATTATAAGATTAAAGCTTATATTGTCGAATATTAATGAATGAATCCGATCAAAGCATTCATACTTAGAATAGCTTGGTCATTTCAATTCGTAAAAACGTAACTTAGAACTCTAACACTTAACTTGGTGAGCAAGTTTTTATCAATATAAGTCGAAGTGTTTTGGATTACATTTGATAATACATTACGATAATGTGAGTACAATCACATCGTAAGAAGTGAAATCAAGGCTACTAATGGAGTTATACTACAAGAATTGACCGAGTCCTTTGACTTTAAAGAGAATACGTGTACTTAGATTATAAGATTAAAGCTTATATTGTCGAATATTAGAATGAATGAATTCTCATCAAAGTCATTCATACTTGAATAGCTTGGTCATTTCAATTCGTAAAAAAAACTTAGAACTCTAACAACTTAACTTGGTGAGCAAGTTTTCTATCAATATAAGTCGAAGTGTTTTGGATTACATTTGATAATACTTAAACGATAATGTGAGTACAATCACATCGTAAGAAGGTGAAATCAAGGCTACTAATGGAGTTATACTACAAGAATTGACCGAGTCCTTTGACTTGAAGAGAATACGTGTACTTAGATTATAAGATTAAAGCTTATATTGTCGAATATTAGAATGAATGAATTTCCGATCAAAGACATTCATACTTGGAATACCTTGGTCATTTCAATTCGTAAAAAAAGTAACTTAGAACTCTAACAAGCTTAACTTGGTGAGCAAGTTTTCTATCAATATAAGTCGAAGTGTTTTGGATTACATTTGATAATACTTAAACGATAATGTGAGTACAATCACATCGTAAGAAGTGAAATCAAGGCTACTAATGGAGTTATACTACAAGAATTGACCGAGTCCTTTGACTTAAGAGAATACGTGTACTTAGATTATAAGATTAAAGCTTATATTGTCGAATATTAGAATGAATGAATTTCCGATCAAAGACATTCATACTTGAATACCTTGGTCATTTCAATTCGTAAAAAAAGTAACTTAGAACTCTAACAAGCTTAACTTGGTGAGCAAGTTTTCTATCAATATAAGTAGAAGTGTTTTGGATTACATTTGATAATACTTAAACGATAATGTGAGTACAATCACATCGTAAGAAGGTGAAATCAAGGCTACTAATGGAGTTATACTACAAGAATTGACCGAGTCCTTTGACTTAAAGAGAATACGTGTACTTAGATTATAAGATTAAAGCTTATATTATCGAATATTAATGAATGAATCCGATCAAAGCATTCATACTTGAATAGCTTGGTCATTTCAATCGTAAAATACGTAACTTAGAACTCTAACACTTACTTGGTGAGCAAGTTTTTATCAATATAACTCGAAGTGTTTTGGATTACATTTGATAATACTTAACGATAATGTGAGTACAATCAAACGTAAGAATGAAATCGGCTACTAATGGAGTTATACTACAAGAATTGACCGAGTCCTTTGACTTAAAGAGAATACGTGTACTTAGATTATAAGATTAAAGCTTATATTGTCGAATATTAGAATGAATGAATTTCATCAAAGACATTCATACTTGGAATAGCTTGGTCATTTCAATTCGTAAAAAAAACTTAGAACTCTAACAACTTAACTTGGTGAGCAAGTTTTCTATCAATATAAGTCGAAGTGTTTTGGATTACATTTGATAATACTTAAACGATAATGTGAGTACAATCACATCGTAAGAAGATGAAATCAAGGCTACTAATGGAGTTATACTACAAGAATTGACCGAGTCCTTTGACTTGAAGAGAATACGTGTACTTAGATTATAAGATTAAAGCTTATATTGTCGAATATTAGAATGAATGAATTTCCGATCAAAGACATTCATACTTAATACTTGGTCATTTCAATTCGTAAAAAAAGTAACTTAGAACTCTAACAAGCTTAACTTGGTGAGCAAGTTTTCTATCAATATAAGTAGAAGTGTTTTGGATTACATTTGATAATACTTAAACGATAATGTGAGTACAATCACATCGTAAGAAGGTGAAATCAAGGCTACTAATGGAGTTATACTACAAGAATTGACCGAGTCCTTTGACTTGAAGAGAATACGTGTACTTAGATTATAAGATTAAAGCTTATATTATCGAATATTAGAATGAATGAATTTCCGATCAAATCATTCATACTTGTATAGCTTGGTCATTTCAATCGTAAAATATATAACTTACAACTCTAACACTTACTTGGTGAGCAAGTTTTATCAATATAACTCGAAGTGTTTTGATTACATTCGATAATACAAACGATAATGTGAGTACAATCAAACCTTAAGAATGAAATCGATGCTACTAATGGAGTTATACTACAAGAATTGACCGAGTCCTTTGACTTAAAGAGAATACGTGTACTTAGATTATAAGATTAAAGCTTATATTGTCGAATATTAGAATGAATGAATTTCCGATCAAAGACATTCATACTTGGAATACCTTGGTCATTTCAATTCGTAAAACTCGTAACTTAGAACTCTAACAAGCTTAACTTGGTGAGCAAGTTTTCTATCAATATAAGTAGAAGTGTTTTGGATTACATTTGATAATACTTAAACGATAATGTGAGTACAATCACATCGTAAGAAGGTGAAATCAAGGCTACTAATGGAGTTATACTACAAGAATTGACCGAGTCCTTTGACTTAAAGAGAATACGTGTACTTAGATTATAATATTAAAGCTTATATTATCGAATATTTCAATGAATGAATCCGATCAAAGCATTCATACTTGATTAGCTTGGTCATTTCAACTCGTAAAAACTTAAACTCTAACACTTTTTACTTGGTGAGCAAGTTTTTATCAATATAACTCGAAGTGTTTTGGATTACATTCGATAATACAAAGACGATAATGTGAGTACAATCAAACCTTAAGAATGTGAAATCGATGCTACTAATGGAGTTATACTACAAGAATTGACCGAGTCCTTTGACTTAAAGAGAATACGTGTACTTAGATTATAAGATTAAAGCTTATATTGTCGAATATTAGAATGAATGAATTCTCATCAAAGTCATTCATACTTGGAATAGCTTGGTCATTTCAATTCGTAAAAAAAACTTAGAACTCTAACAAGCTTAACTTGGTGAGCAAGTTTTCTATCAATATAAGTCGAAGTGTTTTGGATTACATTTGATAATACTTAAACGATAATGTGAGTACAATCACATCGTAAGAATTGAAATCAAGGCTACTAATGGAGTTATACTACAAGAATTGACCGAGTCCTTGACTTGAAGAGAATACGTGTACTTAGATTATAAGATTAAAGCTTATATTGTCGAATATTAGAATGAATGAATTTCCGATCAAAGACATTCATACTTGAATACCTTGGTCATTTCAATTCGTAAAAAAAGTAACTTAGAACTCTAACAAGCTTAACTTGGTGAGCAAGTTTTCTATCAATATAAGTAGAAGTGTTTTGGATTACATTTGATAATACTTAAACGATAATGTGAGTACAATCACATCGTAAGAAGGTGAAATCAAGGCTACTAATGGAGTTATACTACAAGAATTGACCGAGTCCTTTGACTTGAAGAGAATACGTGTACTTAGATTATAAGATTAAAGCTTATATTATCGAATATTAGAATGAATGAATTTCCGATCAAATCATTCATACTTGTTATAGCTTGGTCATTTCAATCGTAAAAATATAACTTACAACTCTAACACTTACTTGGTGAGCAAGTTTATCAATATAACTCGAAGTGTTTTGGATTACATTTGATAATACAAACGATAATGTGAGTACAATCAATCCTAAGAAGTGAAATCATGGCTACTAATGGAGTTATACTACAAGAATTGACGAGTCCTTTGACTTAAAGAGAATACGTGTACTTAGATTATAAGATTAAAGCTTATATTGTCGAATATTAGAATGAATGAATTTCCGATCAAAGACATTCATACTTGGAATACTTGGTCATTTCAATTCGTAAAACTCGTAACTTAGAACTCTAACAAGCTTAACTTGGTGAGCAAGTTTTCTATCAATATAAGTAGAAGTGTTTTGGATTACATTTGATAATACTTAAACGATAATGTGAGTACAATCACATCGTAAGAAGGTGAAATCAAGGCTACTAATGGAGTTATACTACAAGAATTGACCGAGTCCTTTGACTTAAAGAGAATACGTGTACTTAGATTATAATATTAAAGCTATATTATCGAATATTTCAATGAATGAAATCCGATCAAAGCCATTCATATTTAGATTAGCTTGGTCATTTCAACTCGTAAAATACGTAACTTACAACTCTAACACTTTTACTTGGTGAGCAAGTTTTTTATCAATATAACTCGAAGTGTTTTGGATTACATTCGATAATACTAGACGATAATGTGAGTACAATCAAACCTTAAGAATGTGAAATCGATGCTACTAATGGAGTTATACTACAAGAATTGACCGAGTCCTTTGACTTAAAGAGAATACGTGTACTTAGATTATAAGATTAAAGCTTATATTGTCGAATATTACAATGAATGAATTCTCATCAAAGTCATTCATACTTGGAATAGCTTGGTCATTTCAATTCGTTAAACACAAAACTTAGAACTCTAACAACTTAACTTGGTGAGCAAGTTTTCTATCAATATAAGTCGAAGTGTTTTGGATTACATTTGATAATACTTAAACGATAATGTGAGTACAATCACATCGTAAGAAGGTGAAATCAAGGCTACTAATGGAGTTATACTACAAGAATTGACCGAGTCCTTTGACTTGAAGAGAATACGTGTACTTAGATTATAAGATTAAAGCTTATATTGTCGAATATTAGAATGAATGAATTTCCGATCAAAGACATTCATACTTGGAATACCTTGGTCATTTCAATTCGTAAAAAAAGTAACTTAGAACTCTAACAAGCTTAACTTGGTGAGCAAGTTTTCTATCAATATAAGTCGAAGTGTTTTGGATTACATTTGATAATACTTAAACAATAATGCGAGTACAATCACATCGTAAGAAGATGAAATCAAGGCTACTAATGGAGTTATACTACAAGAATTGACCGAGTCCATTGACTTGAAGAGAATACCTGTACTTAGATTATAAGATTAAAGCTTATATTGTCGAATATTAGAATGATGAATTTCCGATCAAAGACATTCATACTTAGATACCTTGGTCATTTCAATTCGTAAAAAAAGTAACTTAGAACTCTAACAAGCTTAACTTGGTGAGCAAGTTTTCTATCAATATAAGTAGAAGTGTTTTGGATTATTTGATAATACTTAAACGATAATGTGAGTACAATCACATCGTAAGAAGTGAAATCAAGGCTACTAATGGAGTTATACTACAAGAATTGACCGAGTCCTTTGACTTAAAGAGAATACGTGTACTTAGATTATAAGATTAAAGCTTATATTGTCGAATATTAGAATGAATGAATTTCCGATCAAAGACATTCATACTTGGAATACCTTGGTCATTTCAATTCGTAAAACTCGTAACTTAAACTCTAACAAGCTTAACTTGGTGAGCAAGTTTTCTATCAATATAAGTAGAAGTGTTTTGGATTACATTTGATAATACTTAAACGATAATGTGAGTACAATCACATCGTAAGAAGGTGAAATCAAGGCTACTAATGGAGTTATACTACAAGAATTGACCGAGTCCTTTGACTTAAAGAGAATACGTGTACTTAGATTATAAGATTAAAGCATATTATCGAATATTAATGAATGAATTCCGATCAAAGCCATTCATACTTGATTAGCTTGGTCATTTCAATCGTAAAATACGTAACTTACAACTCTAACACTTACTTGGTGAGCAAGTTTTTATCAATATAACTCGAAGTGTTTTGGATTACATTCGATAATACTAGACGATAATGTGAGTACAATCAAACCTAAGAATGTGAAATCGATGCTACTAATGGAGTTATACTACAAGAATTGACCGAGTCCTTTGACTTAAAGAGAATACGTGTACTTAGATTATAAGATTAAAGCTTATATTGTCGAATATTACAATGAATGAATTCATCAAAGTCATTCATACTTGGAATAGCTTGGTCATTTCAATTCGTAAAACAAAACTTAGAACTCTAACAACTTAACTTGGTGAGCAAGTTTTCTATCAATATAAGTCGAAGTGTTTTGGATTACATTTGATAATACTTAAACGATAATGTGAGTACAATCACATCGTAAGAAGGTGAAATCAAGGCTACTAATGGAGTTATACTACAAGAATTGACCGAGTCCTTTGACTTGAAGAGAATACGTGTACTTAGATTATAAGATTAAAGCTTATATTGTCGAATATTAGAATGAATGAATTTCCGATCAAAGACATTCATACTTGGAATACTTGGTCATTTCAATTAGTAAAAAAAGTAACTTAGAACTCTAACAAGCTTAACTTGGTGAGCAAGTTTTCTATCAATATAAGTCGAAGTGTTTTGGATTACATTTGATAATACTTAAACATAATGTGAGTACAATCACATCGTAAGAAGATGAAATCAAGGCTACTAATGGAGTTATAAACTACAAGAATTGACCGAGTCCTTGACTTGAAGAGAATACGTGTACTTAGATTATAAGATTAAAGCTTATATTGTCGAATATTAGAATGAATGAATTTCCGATCAAAGACATTCATACTTGGAATACCTTGGTCGTTTCAATTAGTAAAAAAAGTAACTTAGAACTCTAACAAGCTTAACTTGGTGAGCAAGTTTTCTATCAATATAAGTCGAAGTGTTTTGGATTACATTTGATAATACTTAAACAATAATGCGAGTACAATCACATCGTAAGAAGATGAAATCAAGGCTACTAATGGAGTTATACTACAAGAATTGACCGAGTCCATTGACTTGAAGAGAATACCTGTACTTAGATTATAAGATTAAAGCTTATATTGTCGAATATTAGAATGAATGAATTTCCGATCAAAGACATTCATACTTAGAATACCTTGGTCATTTCAATTCGTAAAAAAAGTAACTTAGAACTCTAACAAGCTTAACTTGGTGAGCAAGTTTTCTATCAATATAAGTAGAAGTGTTTTGGATTACATTTGATAATACTTAAACGATAATGTGAGTACAATCACATCGTAAGAAGGTGAAATCAAGGCTACTAATGGAGTTATATACAAGAATTGACCGAGTCCTTTGACTTGAAGAGAATACGTGTACTTTGATTATAAGATTAAAGCTTATATCGAATATTAGAATGAATGAATTACCGATCAAATCATTCATACTTGTTATAGCTTGGTCATTTCAACTCGTAAAATATATAACTTACAACTCTAACACGTTACTTGGTGAGCAAGTTTTATCAATATAACTCGAAGTGTTTTGGATTACATTCGATAATACAAACGATAATGTGAGTACAATCAAACCTTAAGAATGTGAAATCGATGCTACTAATGGAGTTATACTACAAGAATTGACGAGTCTTTGACTTAAAGAGAATACGTGTACTTAGATTATAAGATTAAAGCTTATATTGTCGAATATTAGAATGAATGAATTTCCGATCAAAGACATTCATACTTGGAATACCTTGGTCATTTCAATTCGTAAAACTCGTAACTTAGAACTCTAACAAGCTTAACTTGGTGAGCAAGTTTTCTATCAATATAAGTAGAAGTGTTTTGGATTACATTTGATAATACTTAAACGATAATGTGAGTACAATCACATCGTAAGAAGGTGAAATCAAGGCTACTAATGGAGTTATACTACAAGAATTGACCGAGTCCTTTGACTTAAAGAGAATACGTGTACTTAGATTATAATATTAAAGCATATATTATCGAATATTTCAATGAATGAATCCGATCAAAGCATTCATATTTAGATTAGCTTGGTCATTTCAACTCGTAAAATACGTAACTTACAACTCTAACACGTTTTACTTGGTGAGCAAGTTTTTATCAATATAACTCGAAGTGTTTTGGATTACATTCGATAATACATAACGATAATGTGAGTACAATCAAACCTTAAGAATGTGAAATCGATGCTACTAATGGAGTTATACTACAAGAATTGACCGAGTCCTTTGACTTAAAGAGAATACGTGTACTTAGATTATAAGATTAAAGCTTATATTGTCGAATATTACAATGAATGAATTCTCATCAAAGTCATTCATACTTGGAATAGCTTGGTCATTTCAATTCGTTAAAACAAAACTTAGAACTCTAACAACTTAACTTGGTGAGCAAGTTTTCTATCAATATAAGTCGAAGTGTTTTGGATTACATTTGATAATACTTAAACGATAATGTGAGTACAATCACATCGTAAGAAGTGAAATCAAGGCTACTAATGGAGTTATACTACAAGAATTGACCGAGTCCTTTGACTTGAAGAGAATACGTGTACTTAGATTATAAGATTAAAGCTTATATTGTCGAATATTAGAATGAATGAATTTCCGATCAAAGACATTCATACTTGAATACCTTGGTCATTTCAATTCGTAAAAAAGTAACTTAGAACTCTAACAAGCTTAACTTGGTGAGCAAGTTTTCTATCAATATAAGTCGAAGTGTTTTGGATTACATTTGATAATACTTAAACATAATGTGAGTACAATCACATCGTAAGAAGATGAAATCAAGGCTACTAATGGAGTTATACTACAAGAATTGACCGAGTCCTTGACTTGAAGAGAATACGTACTTAGATTATAAGATTAAAGCTTATATTGTCGAATATTAGAATGATGAATTTCCGATCAAAGACATTCATACTTGAATACCTTGGTCATTTCAATTCGTAAAAAAAGTAACTTAGAACTCTAACAAGCTTAACTTGGTGAGCAAGTTTTCTATCAATATAAGTAGAAGTGTTTTGGATTACATTTGATAATACTTAAACGATAATGTGAGTACAATCACATCGTAAGAAGGTGAAATCAAGGCTACTAATGGAGTTATACTACAAGAATTGACCGAGTCCTTTGACTTAAAGAGAATACGTGTACTTAGATTATAAGATTAAAGCTTATATTGTCGAATATTAGAATGAATGAATTTCCGATCAAAGACATTCATACTTGGAATACCTTGGTCATTTCAATTCGTAAAACTAACTTAAACTCTAACAAGCTTAACTTGGTGAGCAAGTTTTCTATCAATATAAGTAAGTGTTTTGGATTACATTTGATAATACTTAAACGATAATGTGAGTACAATCACATCGTAAGAAGGTGAAATCAAGGCTACTAATGGAGTTATACTACAAGAATTGACCGAGTCCTTTGACTTAAAGAGAATACGTGTACTTAGATTATAAGATTAAAGCTTATATTGTCGAATATTTCAATGAATGAATCCGATCAAAGCATTCATACTTGAATAGCTTGGTCATTTCAATTCGTAAAATACGTAACTTAAACTCTAACAACTTAACTTGGTGAGCAAGTTTTTATCAATATAAGTCGAAGTGTTTTGGATTACATTTGATAATACTAACGATAATGTGAGTACAATCAAACCTTAAGAATGTGAAATCAAGGCTACTAATGGAGTTATACTACAAGAATTGACCGAGTCCTTTGACTTAAAGAGAATACGTGTACTTAGATTATAAGATTAAAGCTTATATTGTCGAATATTAATGAATGAATCTCCGATCAAAGTCATTCATACTTGGAATAGCTTGGTCATTTCAATTCGTAAAACAAAACTTAGAACTCTAACAACTTAACTTGGTGAGCAAGTTTTCTATCAATATAAGTCGAAGTGTTTTGGATTACATTTGATAATACTTAAACGATAATGTGAGTACAATCACATCGTAAGAAGTGAAATCAAGGCTACTAATGGAGTTATACTACAAGAATTGACCGAGTCCTTTGACTTGAAGAGAATACGTGTACTTAGATTATAAGATTAAAGCTTATATTGTCGAATATTAGAATGAATGAATTTCCGATCAAAGACATTCATACTTGGAATACTTGGTCGTTTCAATTAGTAAAAAAAGTAACTTAGAACTCTAACAAGCTTAACTTGGTGAGCAAGTTTTCTATCAATATAAGTCGAAGTGTTTTGGATTACATTTGATAATACTTAAACAATAATGCGAGTACAATCACATCGTAAGAAGATGAAATCAAGGCTACTAATGGAGTTATACTACAAGAATTGACCGAGTCCATTGACTTGAAGAGAATACCTGTACTTAGATTATAAGATTAAAGCTTATATTGTCGAATATTAGAATGAATGAATTTCCGATCAAAGACATTCATACTTGGAATACCTTGGTCATTTCAATTCGTAAAAAAAGTAACTTAGAACTCTAACAAGCTTAACTTGGTGAGCAAGTTTTCTATCAATATAAGTCGAAGTGTTTTGGATTACATTTGATAATACTTAAACATAATGCGAGTACAATCACATCGTAAGAAGATGAAATCAAGGCTACTAATGGAGTTATACTACAAGAATTGACCGAGTCCTTGACTTGAAGAGAATACCTGTACTTAGATTATAAGATTAAAGCTTATATTGTCGAATATTAGAATGATGAATTTCCGATCAAAGACATTCATACTTAGAATACCTTGGTCATTTCAATTCGTAAAAAAAGTAACTTAGAACTCTAACAAGCTTAACTTGGTGAGCAAGTTTTCTATCAATATAAGTAGAAGTGTTTTGGATTATATTTGATAATACTTAAACGATAATGTGAGTACAATCACATCGTAAGAAGGAAATCAAGGCTACTAATGGAGTTATATACAAGAATTGACCGAGTCCTTTGACTTGAAGAGAATACGTGTACTTAGATTATAAGATTAAAACTTATATTATCGAACATTAGAATGAATGAATTACCGATCAAATCATTCATACTTGTATAGCTTGGTTATTTCAACTCGTAAAATATATAACTTACAACTCTAACACGTTTTACTTGGTGAGCAAGTTTTATCAATATAACTCGAAGTGTTTTAGATTACATTCGCTAATACACAACGATAATGTGAGTACAATCAAACCTTAAGAATGTGAAATCGATGCTACTAATGGAGTTATACTACAAGAATTGATCGAGTCTTTGACTTAAAGAGAATACGTGTACTTAGATTATAAGATTAAAGCTTATATTGTCGAATATTAGAATGAATGAATTTCCGATCAAAGACATTCATACTTGGAATACCTTGGTCATTTCAATTCGTAAAACTCGTAACTTAGAACTCTAACAAGCTTAACTTGGTGAGCAAGTTTTCTATCAATATAAGTAGAAGTGTTTTGGATTACATTTGATAATACTTAAACGATAATGTGAGTACAATCACATCGTAAGAAGGTGAAATCAAGGCTACTAATGGAGTTATACTACAAGAATTGACCGAGTCCTTTGACTTAAAGAGAATACGTGTACTTAGATTATAATATTAAAGCATTATATATCGAATATTTCAATGAATGAATCCCGATCAAAGCCATTCATATTTAGATTAGCTTGGTCATTTCAACTCGTAAAATACGTAACTTACAACTCTAACACGTTTTACTTGGTGAGCATGTTTTTATCAATATAACTCGAAGTGTTTTGGATTACATTCGATAATACATAGACGATAATGTGAGTACAATCAAACCTTAAGAATGTGAAATCGATGCTACTAATGGAGTTATACTACAAGAATTGACCGAGTCCTTTGAGTTAAAGAGAATACGTGTACTTAGATTATAAGATTAAAGCTTATATTGTCGAATATTACAATGAATGAATTCTCAATCAAAGTCATTCATACTTGGAATAGCTTGGTCATTTCAATTCGTTAAACACAAAACTTAGAACTCTAACAACCTTAACTTGGTGAGCAAGTTTTCTATCAATATAAGTCGAAGTGTTTTGGATTACATTTGATAATACTTAAACAATAATGCGAGTACAATCACATCGTAAGAATGAAATCAAGGCTACTAATGGAGTTATACTACAAGAATTGACCGAGTCCATTGACTTGAAGAGAATACCTGTACTTAGATTATAAGATTAAAGCTTATATTGTCGAATATTAGAATGATGAATTTCCGATCAAAGACATTCATACTTAGAATACCTTGGTCATTTCAATTCGTAAAAAAAGTAACTTAGAACTCTAACAAGCTTAACTTGGTGAGCAAGTTTTCTATCAATATAAGTAGAAGTGTTTTGGATTATTTGATAATACTTAAACGATAATGTGAGTACAATCACATCGTAAGAAGGTGAAATCAAGGCTACTAATGGAGTTATATACAAGAATTGACCGAGTCCTTTGACTTGAAGAGAATACGTGTACTTAGATTATAAGATTAAAACTTATATTATCGAACATTAGAATGAATGAATTACCGATCAAATCCATTCATACTTGTTATAGCTTGGTTATTTCAACTCGTAAAATATATAACTTACAACTCTAACACGTTTTACTTGGTGAGCAAGTTTTATCAATATAACTCGAAGTGTTTTGATTACATTCGAATACACAGACGATAATGTGAGTACAATCAAACCTTAAGAATGTGAAATCGATGCTACTAATGGAGTTATACTACAAGAATTGATCGAGTCTTTGACTTAAAGAGAATACGTGTACTTAGATTATAAGATTAAAGCTTATATTGTCGAATATTAGAATGAATGAATTTCCGATCAAAGACATTCATACTTGGAATACCTTGGTCATTTCAATTCGTAAAACTCGTAACTTAGAACTCTAACAAGCTTAACTTGGTGAGCAAGTTTTCTATCAATATAAGTAGAAGTGTTTTGGATTACATTTGATAATACTTAAACGATAATGTGAGTACAATCACATCGTAAGAAGGTGAAATCAAGGCTACTAATGGAGTTATACTACAAGAATTGACCGAGTCCTTTGACTTAAAGAGAATACGTGTACTTAGATTATAATATTAAAGCATATATTATCGAATATTTCAATGAATGAAATCCCGATCAAAGCCATTCATATTTAGATTAGCTTGGTCATTTCAACTCGTAAAATACGTAACTTACAACTCTAACACGTTTTACTTGGTGAGCATGTTTTTTATCAATATAACTCGAAGTGTTTTGGATTACATTCGATAATACATAGACGATAATGTGAGTACAATCAAACCTTAAGAATGTGAAATCGATGCTACTAATGGAGTTATACTACAAGAATTGACCGAGTCCTTTGACTTAAAGAGAATACGTGTACTTAGATTATAAGATTAAAGCTTATATTGTCGAATATTACAATGAATGAATTCTCAATCAAAGTCATTCATACTTGGAATAGCTTGGTCATTCAATTCGTTAAACACAAAACTTAGAACTCTAACAACCTTAACTTGGTGAGCAAGTTTTCTATCAATATAAGTCGAAGTGTTTTGGATTACATTTGATAATACTTAAACGATAATGTGAGTACAATCACATCGTAAGAAGGTGAAATCAAGGCTACTAATGGAGTTATACTACAAGAATTGACCGAGTCCTTTGACTTGAAGAGAATACGTGTACTTAGATTATAAGATTAAAGCTTATATTGTCGAATATTAGAATGAAATTTCCGATCAAAGACATTCATACTTGGAATACCTTGGTCGTTTCAATTAGTAAAAAAAGTAACTTAGAACTCTAACAAGCTTAACTTGGTGAGCAAGTTTTCTATCAATATAAGTCGAAGTGTTTTGGATTACATTTGATAATACTTAAACAATAATGCGAGTACAATCACATCGTAAGAAGATGAAATCAAGGCTACTAATGGAGTTATACTACAAGAATTGACCGAGTCCATTGACTTGAAGAGAATACCTGTACTTAGATTATAAGATTAAAGCTTATATTGTCGAATATTAGAATGATGAATTTCCGATCAAAGACATTCATACTTAGAATACCTTGGTCATTTCAATTCGTAAAAAAAGTAACTTAGAACTCTAACAAGCTTAACTTGGTGAGCAAGTTTTCTATCAATATAAGTAGAAGTGTTTTGGATTATATTTGATAATACTTAAACGATAATGTGAGTACAATCACATCGTAAGAAGGTGAAATCAAGGCTACTAATGGAGTTATACTACAAGAATTGACCGAGTCCTTTGACTTAAAGAGAATACGTGTACTTAGATTATAAGATTAAAGCTTATATTGTCGAATATTAGAATGAATGAATTTCCGATCAAAGACATTCATACTTGGAATACCTTGGTCATTTCAATTCGTAAAACTCGTAACTTAAACTCTAACAAGCTTAACTTGGTGAGCAAGTTTTCTATCAATATAAGTAGAAGTGTTTTGGATTACATTTGATAATACTTAAAGATAATGTGAGTACAATCACATCGTAAGAAGGTGAAATCAAGGCTACTAATGGAGTTATACTACAAGAATTGACCGAGTCCTTTGACTTAAAGAGAATACGTGTACTTAGATTATAATATTAAAGCTTATATTATCGAATATTAATGAATGAATCCGATCAAACCATTCATACTTTAGATTAGCTTGGTCATTTCAATCGTAAAATACGTAACTTAGAACTCTAACACTTTAACTTGGTGAGCAAGTTTTTATCAATATAACTCGAAGTGTTTTGGATTACATTCGATAATACATAGACGATAATGTGAGTACAATCAAACCTTAAGAATGTGAAATCGATGCTACTAATGGAGTTATACTACAAGAATTGACCGAGTCCTTTGACTTAAAGAGAATACGTGTACTTAGATTATAAGATTAAAGCTTATATTGTCGAATATTACAATGAATGAATTCATCAAAGTCATTCATACTTGGAATAGCTTGGTCATTTCAATTCGTAAAACAAAACTTAGAACTCTAACAACTTAACTTGGTGAGCAAGTTTTCTATCAATATAAGTCGAAGTGTTTTGGATTACATTTGATAATACATAAACGATAATGTGAGTACAATCACATCGTAAGAGGTGAAATCAAGGCTACTAATGGAGTTATACTACAAGAATTGACCGAGTCCTTTGACTTGAAGAGAATACGTGTACTTAGATTATAAGATTAAAGCTTATATTGTCGAATATTAGAATGAATGAATTTCCGATCAAAGACATTCATACTTGGAATACCTTGGTCATTTCAATTAGTAAAAAAAGTAACTTAGAACTCTAACAAGCTTAACTTGGTGAGCAAGTTTTCTATCAATATAAGTCGAAGTGTTTTGGATTACATTTGATAATACTTAAACATAATGCGAGTACAATCACATCGTAAGAAGATGAAATCAAGGCTACTAATGGAGTTATACTACAAGAATTGACCGAGTCCATTGACTTGAAGAGAATACCTGTACTTAGATTATAAGATTAAAGCTTATATTGTCGAATATTAGAATGAATGAATTTCCGATCAAAGACATTCATACTTGGAATACCTTGGTCATTTCAATTCGTAAAAAAAGTAACTTAGAACTCTAACAAGCTTAACTTGGTGAGCAAGTTTTCTATCAATATAAGTCGAAGTGTTTTGGATTACATTTGATAATACTTAAACGATAATGTGAGTACAATCACATCGTAAGAAGTGAAATCAAGGCTACTAATGGAGTTATACTACAAGAATTGACCGAGTCCTTTGACTTGAAGAGAATACCTGTACTTAGATTATAAGATTAAAGCTTATATTGTCGAATATTAGAATGATGAATTTCCGATCAAAGACATTCATACTTGAATACCTTGGTCATTTCAATTCGTAAAAAAAGTAACTTAGAACTCTAACAAGCTTAACTTGGTGAGCAAGTTTTCTATCAATATAAGTAGAAGTGTTTTGGATTACATTTGATAATACTTAAACGATAATGTGAGTACAATCACATCGTAAGAAGTGAAATCAAGGCTACTAATGGAGTTATACTACAAGAATTGACCGAGTCCTTTGACTTGAAGAGAATACGTGTACTTAGATTATAAGATTAAAGCTTATTATCGAATATTAGAATGAATGAATTCCGATCAAATCATTCATACTTGTTATAGCTTGGTCATTTCAATCGTAAAATATATAACTTACAACTCTAACACGTTAACTTGGTGAGCAAGTTTTATCAATATAACTCGAAGTGTTTTGGATTACATTCGATAATACACAACGATAATGTGAGTACAATCAAACCTAAGAATGTGAAATCGATGCTACTAATGGAGTTATACTACAAGAATTGACCGAGTCCTTTGACTTAAAGAGAATACGTGTACTTAGATTATAAGATTAAAGCTTATATTGTCGAATATTAGAATGAATGAATTTCCGATCAAAGCATTCATACTTGGAATACTTGGTCATTTCAATTCGTAAAACAAACTTAGAACTCTAACAAGCTTAACTTGGTGAGCAAGTTTTCTATCAATATAAGTCGAAGTGTTTTGGATTACATTTGATAATACTTAAACGATAATGTGAGTACAATCACATCGTAAGAAGGAAATCAAGGCTACTAATGGAGTTATACTACAAGAATTGACCGAGTCCTTTGACTTAAAGAGAATACGTGTACTTAGATTATAAGATTAAAGCTTATATTGTCGAATATTAGAATGAATGAATTTCCGATCAAAGACATTCATACTTGGAATACCTTGGTCATTTCAATTCGTAAAACTCGTAACTTAAACTCTAACAAGCTTAACTTGGTGAGCAAGTTTTCTATCAATATAAGTAGAAGTGTTTTGGATTACATTTGATAATACTTAGATAATGTGAGTACAATCACATCGTAAGAAGGAAATCAAGGCTACTAATGGAGTTATACTACAAGAATTGACCGAGTCCTTTGACTTAAAGAGAATACGTGTACTTAGATTATAATATTAAAGCTTATATCGAATATTTCAATGAATGAAATCCGATCAAAGCATTCATACTTGAATAGCTTGGTCATTTCAATCGTAAAATACGTAACTTAGAACTCTAACACTTAACTTGGTGAGCAAGTTTTTATCAATATAAGTCGAAGTGTTTTGGATTACATTGATAATACTTAAACGATAATGTGAGTACAATCAAACGTTAAGAAGTGAAATCAAGGCTACTAATGGAGTTATACTACAAGAATTGACCGAGTCCTTTGAGTTAAAGAGAATACGTGTACTTAGATTATAAGATTAAAGCTTATATTGTCGAATATTACAATGAATGAATTCTCATCAAAGTCATTCATACTTGGAATAGCTTGGTCATTTCAATTCGTAAAACAAAACTTAGAACTCTAACAACTTAACTTGGTGAGCAAGTTTTCTATCAATATAAGTCGAAGTGTTTTGGATTACATTTGATAATACTTAAACGATAATGTGAGTACAATCACATCGTAAGAAGTGAAATCAAGGCTACTAATGGAGTTATACTACAAGAATTGACCGAGTCCTTTGACTTGAAGAGAATACGTGTACTTAGATTATAAGATTAAAGCTTATATTGTCGAATATTAGAATGAATGAATTTCCGATCAAAGACATTCATACTTGGAATACCTTGGTCATTTCAATTCGTAAAAAAAGTAACTTAGAACTCTAACAAGCTTAACTTGGTGAGCAAGTTTTCTATCAATATAAGTCGAAGTGTTTTGGATTACATTTGATAATACTTAAACGATAATGAGTACAATCACATCGTAAGAAGTGAAATCAAGGCTACTAATGGAGTTATACTACAAGAATTGACCGAGTCCTTTGACTTGAAGAGAATACGTGTACTTAGATTATAAGATTAAAGCTTATATTGTCGAATATTAGAATGAATGAATTTCCGATCAAAGACATTCATACTTGGAATACCTTGGTCATTTCAATTCGTAAAAAAAGTAACTTAGAACTCTAACAAGCTTAACTTGGTGAGCAAGTTTTCTATCAATATAAGTCGAAGTGTTTTGGATTACATTTGATAATACTTAAACGATAATGTGAGTACAATCACATCGTAAGAATGAAATCAAGGCTACTAATGGAGTTATACTACAAGAATTGACCGAGTCCTTGACTTGAAGAGAATACGTGTACTTAGATTATAAGATTAAAGCTTATATTGTCGAATATTAGAATGAATGAATTTCCGATCAAAGACATTCATACTTAGAATACCTTGGTCATTTCAATTCGTAAAAAAAGTAACTTAGAACTCTAACAAGCTTAACTTGGTGAGCAAGTTTTCTATCAATATAAGAAGTGTTTTGGATTATATTTGATAATACTTAAACGATAATGTGAGTACAATCACATCGTAAGAAGGTGAAATCAAGGCTACTAATGGAGTTATACTACAAGAATTGACCGAGTCCTTTGACTTAAAGAGAATACGTGTACTTAGATTATAAGATTAAAGCTTATATTGTCGAATATTAGAATGAATGAATTTCCGATCAAAGACATTCATACTTGGAATACCTTGGTCATTTCAATTCGTAAAACTCGTAACTTAAACTCTAACAAGCTTAACTTGGTGAGCAAGTTTTCTATCAATATAAGTAGAAGTGTTTTGGATTACATTTGATAATACTTAAACGATAATGTGAGTACAATCACATCGTAAGAAGGTGAAATCAAGGCTACTAATGGAGTTATACTACAAGAATTGACCGAGTCCTTTGACTTAAAGAGAATACGTGTACTTAGATTATAATATTAAAGCATATTATCGAATATTTCAATGAATGAAATCCCGATCAAAGCCATTCATATTTAGATTAGCTTGGTCATTTCAACTCGTAAAATACGTAACTTACAACTCTAACACTTTTACTTGGTGAGCATGTTTTTATCAATATAACTCGAAGTGTTTTGGATTACATTCGATAATACATAGACGATAATGTGAGTACAATCACCTTAAGAATGTGAAATCGATGCTACTAATGGAGTTATACTACAAGAATTGACCGAGTCCTTTGACTTAAAGAGAATACGTGTACTTAGATTATAAGATTAAAGCTTATATTGTCGAATATTACAATGAATGAATTCTCAATCAAAGTCATTCATACTTGGAATAGCTTGGTCATTCAATTCGTAAACACAAAACTTAGAACTCTAACAACCTTAACTTGGTGAGCAAGTTTTCTATCAATATAAGTCGAAGTGTTTTGGATTACATTTGATAATACTTAAACGATAATGTGAGTACAATCACATCGTAAGAAGGTGAAATCAAGGCTACTAATGGAGTTATACTACAAGAATTGACCGAGTCCTTTGACTTGAAGAGAATACGTGTACTTAGATTATAAGATTAAAGCTTATATTGTCGAATATTAGAATGAATGAATTTCCGATCAAAGACATTCATACTTGGAATACCTTGGTCGTTTCAATTAGTAAAAAAATAACTTAGAACTCTAACAAGCTTAACTTGGTGAGCAAGTTTTCTATCAATATAAGTCGAAGTGTTTTGGATTACATTTGATAATACTTAAACATAATGCGAGTACAATCACATCGTAAGAAGATGAAATCAAGGCTACTAATGGAGTTATACTACAAGAATTGACCGAGTCCTTGACTTGAAGAGAATACGTGTACTTAGATTATAAGATTAAAGCTTATATTGTCGAATATTAGAATGAATGAATTTCCGATCAAAGACATTCATACTTGAATACCTTGGTCATTTCAATTAGTAAAAAAAGTAACTTAGAACTCTAACAAGCTTAACTTGGTGAGCAAGTTTTCTATCAATATAAGTCGAAGTGTTTTGGATTACATTTGATAATACTTAAACATAATGTGAGTACAATCACATCGTAAGAAGTGAAATCAAGGCTACTAATGGAGTTATACTACAAGAATTGACCGAGTCCTTTGACTTGAAGAGAATACGTACTTAGATTATAAGATTAAAGCTTATATTGTCGAATATTAGAATGAATGAATTTCCGATCAAAGACATTCATACTTAGAATACTTGGTCATTTCAATTCGTAAAAAAAGTAACTTAGAACTCTAACAAGCTTAACTTGGTGAGCAAGTTTTCTATCAATATAAGTAGAAGTGTTTTGGATTACATTTGATAATACTTAAACGATAATGTGAGTACAATCACATCGTAAGAAGGTGAAATCAAGGCTACTAATGGAGTTATATACAAGAATTGACCGAGTCCTTTGACTTGAAGAGAATACGTGTACTTAGATTATAAGATTAAAGCTTATATTATCGAATATTAGAATGAATGAATTACCGATCAAATCCATTCATACTTGTTATAGCTTGGTTATTTCAACTCGTAAAATATATAACTTACAACTCTAACACGTTTTACTTGGTGAGCAAGTTTGGTATCAATATAACTCGAAGTGTTTTAGATTACATTCGCTAATACACAGACGATAATGTGAGTACAATCAAACCTTAAGAATGTGAAATCGATGCTACTAATGGAGTTATACTACAAGAATTGATCGAGTCTTTGACTTAAAGAGAATACGTGTACTTAGATTATAAGATTAAAGCTTATATTGTCGAATATTAGAATGAATGAATTTCCGATCAAAGACATTCATACTTGGAATACCTTGGTCATTTCAATTCGTAAAACTCGTAACTTAGAACTCTAACAAGCTTAACTTGGTGAGCAAGTTTTCTATCAATATAAGTAGAAGTGTTTTGGATTACATTTGATAATACTTAAACGATAATGTGAGTACAATCACATCGTAAGAAGGTGAAATCAAGGCTACTAATGGAGTTATACTACAAGAATTGACCGAGTCCTTTGACTTAAAGAGAATACGTGTACTTAGATTATAATATTAAAGCATATATTATCGAATATTTCAATGAATGAAATCCGATCAAAGCATTCATATTTAGATTACTTGGTCATTTCAACTCGTAAAATACGTAACTTACAACTCTAACACGTTTTACTTGGTGAGCAGTTTTATCAATATAACTCGAAGTGTTTTGGATTACATTCGATAATACATAGACGATAATGTGAGTACAATCAAACCTTAAGAATGTGAAATCGATGCTACTAATGGAGTTATACTACAAGAATTGACCGAGTCCTTTGACTTAAAGAGAATACGTGTACTTAGATTATAAGATTAAAGCTTATATTGTCGAATATTACAATGAATGAATTCTCAATCAAAGTCATTCATACTTGGAATAGCTTGGTCATTTCAATTCGTTAAACACAAAACTTAGAACTCTAACAACCTTAACTTGGTGAGCAAGTTTTCTATCAATATAAGTCGAAGTGTTTTGGATTACATTTGATAATACTTAAACAATAATGCGAGTACAATCACATCGTAAGAAGATGAAATCAAGGCTACTAATGGAGTTATACTACAAGAATTGACCGAGTCCATTGACTTGAAGAGAATACCTGTACTTAGATTATAAGATTAAAGCTTATATTGTCGAATATTAGAATGATGAATTTCCGATCAAAGACATTCATACTTAGAATACCATGGTCATTTCAATTCGTAAAAAAAGTAACTTAGAACTCTAACAAGCTTAACTTGGTGAGCAAGTTTTCTATCAATATAAGTAGAAGTGTTTTGGATTATATTTGATAATACTTAAACGATAATGTGAGTACAATCACATCGTAAGAAGGTGAAATCAAGGCTACTAATGGAGTTATATTACAAGAATTGACCGAGTCCTTTGACTTGAAGAGAATACGTGTACTTTGATTATAAGATTAAAACTTATATTATCGAACATTAGAATGAATGAATTACCGATCAAATCCATTCATACTTGTTATAGCTTGGTTATTTCAACTCGTAAAATATATAACTTACAACTCTAACACGTTTTACTTGGTGAGCAAGTTTGGTATCAATATAACTCGAAGTGTTTTAGATTACATTCGCTAATACACAGACGATAATGTGAGTACAATCAAACCTTAAGAATGTGAAATCGATGCTACTAATGGAGTTATACTACAAGAATTGATCGAGTCTTTTGACTTAAAGAGAATACGTGTACTTAGATTATAGATTAAAGCTTATATTGTCGAATATTAGAATGAATGAATTTCCGATCAAAGACATTCATACTTGGAATACCTTGGTCATTTCAATTCGTAAAACTCGTAACTTAGAACTCTAACAAGCTTAACTTGGTGAGCAAGTTTTCTATCAATATAAGTAGAGAGTGTTTTGGATTACATTTGATAATACTTAAACGATAATGTGAGTACAATCACATCGTAAGAAGGTGAAATCAAGGCTACTAATGGAGTTATACTACAAGAATTGACCGAGTCCTTTGACTTAAAGAGAATACGTGTACTTAGATTATAATATTAAAGCATATATTATCGAATATTTCAATGAATGAAATCCCGATCAAAGCATTCATATTTAGATTAGCTTGGTCATTTCAACTCGTAAAATACGTAACTTACAAACTCTAACACGTTTTACTTGGTGAGCATGTTTTTTATCAATATAACTCGAAGTGTTTTGGATTACATTCGATAATACATAGACGATAATGTGAGTACAATCAAACCTTAAGAATGTAAATCGATGCTACTAATGGAGTTATACTACAAGAATTGACCGAGTCCTTTGAGTTAAAGAGAATACGTGTACTTTATTATAAGATTAAAGCTAAATTGTCGAATTTACAATGAATGAATTCTCAAATCAAAGTCATTCATACTTTGGAATAGCTTGGTCATTTCAATTCGTTAAACACAAAACTTGAACTCTAACAACCTAACTTGGTGAGCAAGTTTTCTATCAATATAAGTCGAAAGTGTTTTGGATTACATTTGATAATACTTAAACAATAATGCGAGTACAATCACATCGTAAGAATATGAAATCAAGGCTACTAATGGAGTTATACTACAAGAATTGA